>CAJVQA010000114.1:0-43775 GCA_910591915.1 Cetraspora pellucida
TAAGGATTTCTGTATATTGTCTTTCTAATTAGCTTAGCCTTCTGTTTTGTGGAAGCTTTCTTATCATTTTTTCTTTTATATAAAAAACTATAAATTTCTTCTTAGCATTGTTGAAATAAGATTGCAAATTGATGTTATTTGCAATTAGTACCAAAGAAAAACTTAAAGCTTGAGGTTTTTCTGATTCTGTAATAATAGTACTAGAAACATTGTCGATAAGAAGGTTTTCTGTTTGACATTACTTAGAGTTTTATTATAAGAAACTTTCAGATCTTCTTCTATTGTTGCTGGGTTTTTTATAACCTTTTTTTTATTTTTTTAAAATTGGTTATTTTTTCTGAATCAGCTAAAGAAGTTTTTTTAGTTTGATTTATATTCATGTTTAGGTCTTCTGTAAGAATTTCTTATTTTTGTGCTTTAGAACTTTCTTCTTCTCTTTTATAAAAATAGTTCTGCTTTTTTTCTTGTTTGTGTTATACTCTTTATATTGTAATTAGAGTTTGACTACTTGTAAGTATTGAGAACATTCCTTTTTAATATGTTTTTTTTTATTACAGAAGAAGCAGAGTTTTAGAGCTAAGCACCATTATGTATTAATTTTGTTATTCATAAGAATATAGAATTGTAAAATTCTTTCTTCTAGTTCTGGATCATTTGTAGTTCAAATGTGATAATCTATTAATCTGTTAATATGATGTGTCTTTAATTAAAAGTGGTTTAATTGAAGCAATTTTACCTATATTATTGAAGGTTTCTTTAATTTCTTCTGATATAAGATCTTTGTCATCTAATGAAGATTTCTAATTTTGATTGAAAGAAAAGATCTTCTTGCATCAGAAGAAATATGCCATAATATGTTCTGTTAAAGATTTGTATTCCATTAGAAGCATAATACTTCAGTTTTTTCTTGTTTGAAAAAACTAATTTCAAGTAAATATGTATACTCTTGTTAATATGCAGCTTAGCTACTATTATATTATATTTTGCAGTTTTATGAAGTGAAATCATAATTTTGTTTAGTAAGCCAGTTAGAAATTGAATATCTAAAATAAGAGCATTAGTATTTTTTGATTTTATATTATTTCTTGGTAAAAAAGAAGAAAAACATAACTGTCTTTTTTTGATTTTCAAAGAAACTTGTCTAGGATCTGTTTAAGATTTTTTTGCTTTTGTTTACTTTAGTTAAACTCAAGTTGGTTGATGGCATTATATATAGGTTTACACATGTTGTTGTTATTGATACTAAATTTTCATTGTTGTTAGGTTCTTTAGTATGTGTTTCGTAATCAAACACATCTAGTTTATTGTTTTGGTCTTTACTACTTTCTGAGAAACCTTCTGTATTTTCTAGCAAGACTTGTTTATCTCAACTAAGTGTTCTGTTGTTATTGGTGTCTAGTTGTGCAGAAGTTACTGAAGCTGTTGGATAATTGTTTGCTGTTGTTGTATTTTCTTTAGAGTGAAAACCTTTTTTGTTATGTGCAGTAAGTTTTTTTATAATAGCATAATTATTAAGCTTAGTTTTTTTGTATTTGTGAGCTTTAATAGTCAGAGTACTATGTTTCTTAGAAACAAGAGAAAGTACTACTGTTTCAATATTGTTTTTAAAGAGAAAAGAACTCTTAGATAGATTAATTTTGTCTCTTCTAAATTACTCTCAACCCTAAATGCAAGTGGTCAGAAGAGAGAGTTTGTTAATCTTTTTTATATGATACTTTTAATATAACATTTTTGAATTTAAATTTTTAATATAATAATTTAAATAGATTTTTTCATTTATGCAGATTTGTTTCAGAAATAATTAACAGGTAAATTTTTTTTTCAATATTACAAATTAAATATAAATTTTTATATTTATGAATAAACAATAGTTTCAGCCTTCCTAAGCCAGTTGCATTTGCAGTTAATAATACTGTAATACAATCTTTTGTTTTTTTAGTTTTTAAAACTAATTCTGTTGCTAATGTATAAGATAGTGTTATTCTATAATATAAACTAGTTTTATTACAATTAAAAAATCATTAAGCTGATCTAATTGAATAATATTTTGTAATTTATCTTTAAATTCAAGCAATTTGTTTAAAAATATACTATTAGCCTCTTTTTAATGCTTGTATTTGCAAATATTATGTTTTTGCTTAAAATTATACAACCAACCATTTGATATATTAAATTTATCTTCATTTAGTAATTATGCAAACTCTTTTGCCTTATTTTAAATAAGATAACTAGTTAAGGTTTGCTTAATTTCTATTATATATTCAATCCAAAGTATGATAGCTGAATTAATATTTATAAATCAGATTTTTTGTTTCTTTTATTATTTGCATTTGAATTTAAATTAATAAATAACCAATGATCTGAATTTGCTAAAATTTTATTACAAAAAGATTTACTAATCCCAAATTTGATTGCAAGATCATGATTTTTAATGCCAGGTTCTTTTTTTTTGAAGGCACAAATTACATCATTAGTTATTAGTTAAGATAATTCTTTTTTTTTTTTAAGCATCACTAGATTTATTTTCAATTTGCTACTTATTTGTAACTGTATTCATATTGAAAAAATTAAAGACAGTATAAAAAAAAAAAATCTAACCTATAATAGTGTTATACAAAGTTTCATTATATTGCAAATATTTTATTTTAGTAAGATATTTGTTATATTAAGATAAATATCTTATACACAGATTGTAAATTACTTTATAATTCATTATATCAAGGTTTATATTTGAAATTCATTATATTAGGATAATTTTAAACTCAAAAATTCTAGCTAAAAAAAATTTATTATAATAATAATTTTGGTTTATTGAGATTCATTATATTAAGGTTATACTATATACAGTATTATCATTATCATTATATAATAATTAGATTACTAATATAAGTACATAAATGCACTCTTAAAATATATGCCAAATTTGTATCACAGATTTTTGAAATATGAAAACTACTTTAGTATTATTATTCTAAAAACTTTTGCTATTAGGCTGAATTAAAATTCAAGACTAAGTATAATATAAAATCAAAACAAAAGTATTCAAAACCTAATTTTAATTCTGATAGTAAAATTTTTTTAAACTGATAATGCTAGAATCTTAAACTACAAGTTAAATCTGTATAATGTAACAGGATGTAATATTTAAGTTTTGCCTAATCTACAAATCAAATCTTAATAATCAAAAATTTTAAATATTTGTTTTGCCAAAAGTCTAAAATAGTAAATTACTTTTAATACTTTAACAAAAGTTTTTTGTGCAATTTTACTTATTTCTATCTAATACATATTTAATTTATTCTAAATATATTAATAAATTTTAAAAATTTTTCTTGCATCACAGATTCAAAAATTACTACTAGAATTAAGAGAATTTAAACTATTTGTTTTATTAAAAATTACCTATTTTTTAAAAACTTGCATAAAAACAAAAGTTGTTCTTATATAATTTTACTATATAGTATACTACTGTCTGACTTTAATATAAATAATATACTAATATAAATAAACTTTAAAAAATTTTGTTTTTACAAATCTGGTATAAATTGCTATATAAAATAAGTAAAAAATTAAATATTGATCTTAAAAAATTAATATATAGTGTTTCATATAGTACCTCTTAGAAAAATATTTTTTTAAAAAAAGTATTAAAAACTTTTTAATTATAGATTTAAGTATTTTTTTAAGTAATTAATTAGATTAATTATGTATATACTTGCATAGCCAACTGATTAATATTATCATTTGGAAACAATGTTAAATTTAATATTAAAATTTTAAGATTTTTTTTTCTATAGATTTATGTTTTATCAAATTTATCAAGAACTTTTTATATATACAATATATCATAATTAAGCATTTATATATATTGTTTATATAATATATACTTATATTAAATTAACATACTTAAAAAAAATAATAAAAATAATAATTGCAAAAATAAAAAAATTTAAATAAAATAAAAAGTGCACAATGTTTGTTTTAATTATATTTTTTTATATTTTAGTTAATATTTTATACAAATACCTTTTGTTTAATAAAAATTAACTACTATAAAAACTAAAAAAGTTTGAAATCATTGTTTGAGTCATTGAATTTAACTATATATAATGTTTTTTTTCTAATAACTCTTTAAATTTTTCTTAATTTAGTTATTAACTCTAAATTACATAAATTTTGTAATTGAAAAATATAGATTGTATTTTTAATTGCTTTAAGTTGCATATCTAAAGTAAGTTCTGAGCTTGTTTATTTATTTTGTTTAAGTAATGTTTTCTTTTCTCTATAATTAGCAAACTCTATAAATTGCAAATTAGAAAATTCTTTATAGATTATTTGTTTATCAAGAAGCATTATAAAAGTTTTAAGTAGTATTGAGTTATGAATATTTAATGCATTTATAAAAGTTTTTAGTTTCTTGCTTTACTATATTAATATTAGCTTTTTATAAATTGATTAACCTAGTATAATTCTAACAATTTTTAAAAGTTTTTTTTAGAATTGCATTTTAAATTTAAACAATTTACTTTATAACTTAAAGTTGGTCAATATATATATATTAGTTTCTTTTTGTTTATCAAAATCTAATGCATATTAAAGTTGTTTTTATTAATAACATCTTTTAAATACAGCAATTACTTTTGCATCTATAGGTTAGGTTTTTGATGCTATATTTGGAAGAAAAAAATAATTAATAGTATTTTAAAGTTCAATATCACTAATAATATAAAAAAAACTATTGTCAAGTAAAAGAAATACTTTGTAACTATTTATTTGATTATCAGAATTTACAAGTAATTCCTAAAATAATAATCTGGTTATTCATGTCTTTTTGTTTAAATAGTAATAAAACCCAAGTTGTTAGCTGTTTTTTTTTTAAACAATTATAACTTATTAGAATGTTTAATAATAAGTGATTGCAAATTATATAAACTATTAGCATTTACTATAAATACAATAGTAATATAAGCTTTGTTTTTTTTATTCCTGCAATTTGATATTTTTTGCAATTATAATATCAGAAGCCATATAGTGTCATGATTTAGAATAAGATTGTTGATCATTTATTTAAAAAATTAATTATATAATTAAAGTAATATATATTAGATAGTAAATATAGTATAATTAGTATAATTAATATATGTAGTGTAATTAGAAGATTTAGCATAATTAGTAGCTTTAGCGTAATTAGCAGATTTAGTACAATTAGTTGATTTAGTATATATAGCATAGTTAAAATAATTAGTATATATAGCATATTTAGTATATATAGTATATATAGTGTATAGAGAAAAGTATATAAGCAATATGTTCTAAATATAAAAAAACAAGTTTTACAGTATAGCTTATAAAGAAATACTTACTGGTAGTACTTATCAAATCCAACACCTCTTTTGAGTACTAGCCTGACCATTGTTATGTGAGAGACTTTCATTTATTCTATAAATAAGAAATTTTATAGTACATATATTCTAAAATATGACAATAGTAAAAAAGTTCAGTTTTATTTATATTATATACATCTTTAAGATTATATTTAGAGATAAAAAGTACAAAAATTAGAAAGATGTTTAGTAATTGCTTGCATATCTGCTAATGCAAACACTCTATATATATAAAAAAAATTAAATTAATAATATGATTTAAATGATTCTAATTATCTATTTAAGAAATATAAACAATTTTCTTTACTTATATTCATTAGATTAGAAAATCAAGTAGCCTTTTCTTTAATAATATTTTTTGTAATAAATGTACCTTTATATTGGCATTGAATAACCTAATTGGTCAGTGTCTCATCTAACTAAATAAATTAGAGATTATATTGCTTTTTTTTTTAGCAACTTTTATAAAAAAATTATGTTTAAAAATTGCTCTTTAGTTTTTAAAATTTTGCTAATCATTATTTGTAAGAGAATAGAAGTAAGATTAAACTTATTTTTTGGCTATTAGGGAAGCTCTACTTGCTTTATAAAAGAATTTCTATTATAATATTAGCAAATAGTCTTTTATTGTTAATTGTTTAAAAAAATTGATTTAAAAAATACATATAATGATAAGTAGAGACTTAGATTATTGTTTTTGAATTTTTAGTAGCTTTGCATTAACTTTTTTGTCTAATACTTTAAGTTTCTTATTTAACTCAATTTTTTTATTTCTGTAACTTTTTGTTTTTTTTTTGTTTTTGCATATTTGATTAATCTTTGTAGCTTAACAATAGTCTTTTTTTGTTATTCATCTTCTTGACTATGCCTTTTATTTGTTGTTATGCTGTAGATTTTTTTAGAAATATGTTTATTTATTGCTGTTATAATAATCTTTTCTATTAAGTTCCATATGTTGTTTATCTTTTATGTCTTCTTTTTTTCTTTTTGTTCTTTTTTTTGAATATATTTTAATGCTTTTTTTTACCTCTAATTGCTTTTGTAGTTTTTGTACATAGTTCTTCTACTTTTCATCTTTTGTCTTGTTATAAAAATATAATGTTTTTGATTGGCTTTTTCTTTTGACTTTTACTTTGCTACTTTTTACTATTATGTGTTTTACCCATATTTCTACTATTACTATCTTGTAATCATTTTTAGTAACTTTTTCTATATTTTTAATTTCTATTTTTTGTAAATCTAAAGCTAGTCCTTTTGATACTTATATGTAATTAATTCTTGTTATTGCTTTTGCATTTGACCATATATATCTTTGTTCAATTAGATGCATTTTTTTATATATGTTATAAAAGTCTTGCTGTTTTATTTAATTAAATATTAGCAATCTTTTGAAGTTTACAGCTTGTGGATTTTGTTTATTTAATACATTGTTTACTGTATAATTAAAGTTCTTTATGATAATTATTTATGTTTGTTTTTCCTTTTTAATAACAATTTTTACTAATTTTGCTAAATGCTTCTCTTTACTTTTTTGTTATTTGGTAGTATATAAACCCTATTACTATTAACTTCATTTGTTTGAAGTATAATATAATTTCTATTATATATTTATTTATCTTTCTAACTGCACTTATATGTTTTTCTCAATATTTTTCTACTAAAATTCTTATACCTAATTATTTTTTCTTGTTTTTTGCTACATTACTTCAATATCTAATATATTTTTTGATTGCTTTGTGTATTAAGAATTTTTTTTTATTTTGCAAAATTTGTTTCTATAATTCTCAATATTGTAATTTCTTTTATTCTGCTTAGTCAAGCAGATTTTTAAGCTTTTAACCTTTGGTTTTTAATTTATTAATATTATAATATGCTATTTTTATTTCTTTATTTCTTTTTTTTTTTACTTTTCTTTCAATTGATTTTGTTTTATTTTTATGTTTTGCTTTTTCTTTTTCTTTTCTGCTTTTTTTTTCTTTTTGATAAAAAGGATTTATTTTTTCTTCAAATTTTTCTTTTTTTTTTGCAAAAAATTTTTATACTTTTTATCTATTTTTATTAATTTAACTGAAATGCCTTTAGAAGTAATTTACTTGTTGACCTTTTATGTTCTTTCTCCAGTTATCTTTAATTTTTTTAGTTTTTCTAGTATTTGACTTAGTATGTTTTTTATATCTAATGTTTATTCATATAGTTCCTTTATATTTTTGATTTTTTTCTTGATCTTTTTTGTTTTTAGTCTATAACAGTTAAGTCTTTTTTGCTTTTTTTCTTGTTCTAATAGCTTCTATTATCTTATTCATGTCTTTTATTTTTTGACCTTATGTTGTATTTATTATTTTTCAAATACTCTTTCATGCTTATATGCTCTTTTTTTGAATTAGAGTCTTCTATCTTTTCTTTTTTTTTGTATCTTTTGTATTTTGTTACTATTTTTATAAAATTCCCTGTTTACTCTTTTGTTTTAATTTTTCAAAACATTAAAACTTAATTGTATTAAATTTTTTATTAGTAGTTATATTTATATCTAGCTGACTTTTATATGTTACTACTATATAACTTCTTGATCTTTCCTATTAGTTTGATAGGATTTATACTGTTATTGCCTTTTTAGTTTTAGGATCTTATAATAAAATTAGTTCAGAAATTCTTTTTGGTATTCTTTTCAATTTTGTAGAAAATAAGTTTTTTTTTTTTTTTTTCTTTTTCTTTTTTGTCTATTGCCATTCTTACCAACTTTTAAAGAAATTACTTATAGAAATGCTTGTTTATCTTTTTTCTTTATTTTTATTACTATTATTGTTCTATATATATTTTTTTGATCTAGCATTCTGTTACTTTAATTATTTTTCTTACCAAGTATTTGATTTTGTATTCTGAAATCTCTTTTAGCAAATCCTATACTCTATATTTTTTTTATTTTTTTGTTTATATTTGTCCCTTTTTGGTTACAGATCTTGTCTTTTGTTCTTTTAACTTTGTTTATATTTTTTCTTTTTTTACTAGTTTATCTTTTTGCTCTAATTTCTTTCTCTTTTTAGTCTCATTATCTTCTAATTTATTTATATCTAAAATCATTTTAAATCAGTTGTTATGTTTTTTTTAGATCTTGCTAATTGTCTTTTTTCTGTTATATTTGCAGTTAAATATAACAATAATCTAAGTATTACTTTTTTAAACAGTTTCTTAACATCTTTAACATATTTATTAAATACTAGTAATCTTTTAACAAATTTGATTCTTTTTTTTTATAAGCCACTTGGTATATTGTATGCTAATATTTTTGCTATATACAGTATATTTTTTTATCACTATAGTCTCTGTTTAAAAATAACTAGATGCTTTGTTCTAGTGGTGTTTTTATAATATTACTTTTATTTTTCTATTATTCTGCTTCATAGATTTCTTTTTTTTTATTCTTTTTACTTTTTTTTGGTTTTTAATTATTGTAATTATGTTTTTATAGCCTTGTTGTATTATATTTATCTTTAGTACTCTAATTTCTTCTATATAATTATCTGTTGTTGCTTCTTCAATTACTATACTCATTACTTCTTAACTATAACTCTTTATCTTTTTATTTTGAGAGTTTTTTTTTAAAACTTATATTTTATTATGTTTTTTTTTATTTATTACTATATTTACTGTTTTGGTCATTTGTTTTATTTTTTCTATATTCATTTCTAAAAAAATGATTTTTTTTTAATGTTGTTTGAACTTTTTTGCTTCTTGTACTTTGCATTGCTAGTAAATATTAACTTATATAATTTATTTCTTTTGTTCATTTTTCTACACTTGTTGAATCTTTTATATTTATTTTAATTATTGCTTTGTAAATTTTTCTCAGTATTATTATTTTTTATAGTATTACTATTACTATATTTTTTATATTAAAATAATTGTTTCTATTTGCTAGTTTTTGCTATAATTCTTTGTTGTCTATAAGTTTTAGTTTTTTTTCTGTTCTTTTACTTATTAATTTTAGTGTTATTGACTTTTTTAATTTTGTTATATTATTATTTGATTATGCTTTATGCTATTTTTCTTAGTTTGTTTACAATTACATGCACTCTGTAATACTTATATATTTATTATATCTATATTTGTATATATTTATTTAGTTGTCTTTTTATGTACTTACATGTTTCAAACAAATCCACAATTTCAAGTCTATACTATTTCTTTAAAATTTTATTTTTTTTAAGATTTATTTAGTAAGTTTATCTTTTTTTATTTAATATTTGGTTTTTTTTTACTAATCTATCTGTTAAGTCTATTTTAGAAGTCTTTTCTTTTTTGCTAAGCCTTCAAACACAATTTTAGTACTAGTTTTTTTTATAAATTTTGATTTTGCTTTTACAAGTTTTTGTGTTTTAGGGATTAACAAAAAAAGTTGTGTTAAATATTATTTTCAAGCTTTCTTTTTAATTATTTTTTTTATAAAAATTTATATTATAGGCTTAATAATTTTAATATACTTATTTTTTTATTTATAAACTTAATATTTTTTATTATAATTTTTATATTTTTTAATTTTACATTTTTGTTAATTTTAATTTTTATTTTTTTCAAATTATATTTTTTACATTTATCTTATTATATTAATATTATTTTTAACTAAAATATTTTTAACTATATTAACTATATATATATATATTATTTAGATAGCTATGCTAGTAGTCTTTATTAGGTAAATATTAATAATACTGCTAATAATACATGCTTAATTTCCAAGTCTTAGCTTTTATAGCTACTTTTTATGAATATTCAAAAGTAAGTTAAAATAATGTTATTTATTATCTGATTTTTTTATTAGAAGAATACATTTTTTTTTTTTAATATATATCTGATCAGGTTTTTTATATTTAATTTTAATTTTTTTTATTTTCTCATTTCTTAGAAAATTATTTGATTTTTGTTAGTTCTTTTACTACACTAAGTAATAATAAATTACTATCTGAAAGGCTATTTTTAACTGCTGTTCTACAATAGAGTATTACTAATTTGATAACACTTTCTTATAGAGAAGTAAAAGTAACAAAAAAACTAAACTAAACTAAACTAAACTAAAAGAGTTATAGTAAGAAAAACAAAAAACAAAAGTATTAAAAAGCACATCGTTTCATAATTATTTTAGTAAGATTACTAAAAATTTAACCTATACTAAAAATTTTATTACACTTTAATCTGTACTAGAAAGGTAAAATTTTATATACATGATTTGAAAATTACTATATATATCTAATTTATTATAATTCTTTAATTTAAATTCTTCATTTTTTATTATACTATATGTTAGACTATATATATAACTATTGTATTTCTATTACATTATATTATAATATATAATTATCTAAAAAAGAAGGTAATGAACAATGCCAATCTTTTATAAAGAAAGAACCAAAATTTACACTTTTGAATAAAAAAAAATACTGATAAAAAGAAAAAGACTAGCAAATATAATATATAAAAAACTAAACTAAAAGGTATTTTTAATTGTTTGTTTTGTTTTTAAGTTTTTTATAACCTTTAATTAGAGTTTTTTTATTGTTTTTAAAATATTCTAGTTTGGATTCTAAACATGTTAAAGAGTTTATTAAAAAAAAAACTTGATCTCAAACTATCAAAAAAATCACTTGCACTTTAGTTTTTTTATATACTTTAAATTTGTTAGCAACAATCTGCTTTATATATTAATATAAAATCAAAAGTATTGTTTATTTAGAAACTTGACTTTTTAAATTGTTTTGGTACTAGTTTGATTTAAATGATAATTTAAAATGTTGTATATTAACTATATTAATTTTAACTATATCTATATTAATTTTAATTATATTTATATTAAATTTATATATATATATATTGTTTTTACTAAAACTATTAATTATTAGTAGTTACTGCCTTTATTGTAATTTAATTATGATTATATAA
Source organism: Cetraspora pellucida (assembly GCA_910591915.1). Taxonomy (NCBI): domain Eukaryota; kingdom Fungi; phylum Glomeromycota; class Glomeromycetes; order Diversisporales; family Gigasporaceae; genus Cetraspora; species Cetraspora pellucida. Next base: position 11,316 of record CAJVQA010000114.1, read on the forward strand.
CTTGTACAAGATGAATGTGCAACTAGCCATATATACAGCTTTTGACTATCTATTTAAGTAGTTTATCTGCAAGTTCTACACTAGCTGTTATACTTGTAATCTATTAGAAGATTATTCAATTAAACACTCTAATTTCTATACTATATCTGATAAATAATCATATAAGTTTTTATATATTTAAATGCTATCTAACCTAACTCTAACCTTCTTATCTGTATATTTGTTAATCCATTACACATTTTAGAGTATATTATCTGACTATAAAACTTTAAAAAGTCTTTCTGCTAACTAACTACCCATATTTAGTTACTATTAATAAGCCTTGTTTTTGCAAAGTTCATTTAAACTCTAGTATTTATAGTATACTTTTGTTTTTGGCACTAGACTTTTAATCCAAATAGTCTGAAAAAAATGTGACCTGTCTTTGATATATTAGAGTTTTATCTTCTAATATTCTTTTTCTTTAGTTCAAGACTTTTGGCAGCCTGGTTGGTGGTATTTCTTATCTAAGGTTCTTGTTTGCCTGATTTCTTTATATTGGTATTCATTTCTTAGGTCTAGTTTTACAATAGTATTATCAAAAACTTATACTATTTTTTACTCAAGTTTTTTTTAAATGAACTTCTTGTTTCACAATTTTAATAGATTTACATGGCTATAAGAACTTATCTAGTGTTTGTACTACTTGATGCTAATTTACATTTCTCTGTATAATTTGTTATACAGATGCTTCTTGACCTATCAGTCATTCTGATATGACTGCCATTACAGATATTTTAATCTAATTGTTAGAAACAGTTACTATAATATAAATATTATATAAATAATTATCAAAATTTTTATTATTAATAAGATTTGAACATCTAACCTATTTAAAGAGATAACAACTTATTTACTTCACTAAGTTGCCATACCTTTAATTAAAAGATTATATTAAATTAAAACTATATAGTAATTTTTAAATTAATTTTTATATTTTTGGCATAAATTAAAATATAATTAAATTTTCAATATAGCTTAAAGTATTAGTAATCTTACTGAAATAATTATAAAGAAATATACTTTTTAATATTTTTATTTTTTTTTTTGTAACTTTTTTAGTTTAGTTTAGATTAAAATTTTTTGTTTTTTTTTACTTTTTTATGAAAAAATATTATTAAATTAGTAATATTTTATCATAAGGTAGCAGTTAGAAATAACTTTTTAGATAGTAGTTTGTTGCTGCCTAATGTGATAAATCATTTTTAGACACTTTTGAAAGAAATTAAAAAAACTGAATTTAGAAATTAAGCTTATAATTATTATATAATATGAAAATATCAAAATTAATATATTTTTAATAAAGGTTATTAGCACAACTACCTAAGTAAAAAAAATATATTTTCTACTATATTAATTTTAATTATATTTATGTCAACTTTAATTACATCTATATTAATTTTAACTATATTTATATTAATTTTAATCATATTTATAATTTTAATTTTTTTAACTAAAATTTTATTTGTTTAACTTTTTTAATTTAGATTTTATACAATTTATATAACATTTATAACATAAATTTTTTTAATTTTATTCAAATATTCTTGATTAAACTACTAACTTTGACTTTTTTTATTTATTTTTTTTTAATAAACAAAATTAACAAGATTTAATAATTTTATATTCTATATATTTCTTAATTTTAAACATATTGTTAAATAAATGAAAACATAATATTAACTAAATCAACTTGAATTAACCAATTTTGTTAAAATATAGATTTAATTTACAAATAACTTGTTTAAGCTTCTAATCTTAATATCTAATAAATATAAAATTCAAATATAAACTTTTTTTATATATTTTATTTGTAAAAAATTTAATTGTGTTAATAAAGATAGAAGCATGTCCTCACCTTAATATTTTAAATTTTGTTAAAATATAATCAAAAGCGTCAAATTTGCTTAGAAAGTTTAGTCACATTTCATAGAAAAGATGGATTACCCAAGGCCCTTAAAAAAGTATTGTAAAACGTATAAAAATTTTTGTCACCTGTGTTAAATCGTGTAACGATCTTCCCATATTTTGGCGACACGGATCAGCCCGAAGCGAGAAAAAAAATCAAAAACATATGACTGGACCCTATATTTAGGAGTTTCTCACCTGAATGTCTTGCCTATAATAGTTTCTGGCACTTTGTGCCACTTATGATGCCCATATGCCCGGCATGGGTATTGCCCGCATTAGGCTGTTTTGAGATTAAAGTGGGGATGGGTAGGTCAGGATTTAAATCAAAGTTTATGATAAAATTATTTGCGAAATTTTCTTATCGATCGTGATCGACAAAACCTTGCACAAAACTCTTAAATTATCATATCGACATGGCTCTATTGGATATCCGTTTTACTATTGATATCCGGATAATATTTGCCGGATTATCCAGATATCAATAGTAAATGGATATTCAGATACGGATAAATGGACGGCAGATTGGAACTCTAGCTAGAATAATTTAAGAAATCAGAAATCACCTAATGCTAATAATCGAGAGATTTCTTAGTTTGTTGTTTTATGATTTTAATCGGTTACATCCATCTTTAGAATATTCGATTCACACCTGACATCGTTATCTGCAGAGGTCACTTAAATGATTATTAATCGTGTTGCTTATAATTATTGCGTTTTGCACCCTTTGATTACTAATATTTATAAAATGATCGTGATTGCAATTGCTAAAACTGGCCAATTTATTATCAGATTTATGATAAATTGGCCAGCTTTAGCAATTGCAATCACGATCAATTTATAAATATTAGTAATCAAGGGGTACAGAATTTTGCAAAGCGCAATAAGCGACACGATTAACCACCAGCACAAATTTTCACGGTTCCAAACCCTAGTACATTTTGGACATATTGATTATAAAATTTAAGATTAAAGATCTTGTGATTCAGTGTACTGAGTCAATTGGGTCATAAATTAACAGACAGCATTTTAACATGAACACAATTTGAGTTAAAAATTGTCATAAACATAATGGAATCAGATGCTTTCAGAATTAATTATAAGCAACATAAAATTACATGCTCGAAGTTACAATATAGTTCGTTCTAGAATTTTTGATCACATTTGTTAAGTTTTATTGGTTAAATATTTGCGTCACAAAGATAGCAAAAAAATAAATTTAAGAGACATTATATTTATGATCAATGTTTATATTTTTTTATAAACTAGAAGGCTAGATATTGTTTAAAATTACATAGTTTAATTATATACTATAGTAAAGTAGCACCCAGTTAATTTTTTAAGTATTCCTATATTCTAAACAAAAAATAAAGGGTTTTTTGCTGCATAATAAGCAACATGATAGAAATTAATTTCTTTTATACGAGGATTGTAAAGAATTAATAATTTATTCTTTAATACTTAAAAGATGTATAATTTCCTCCAACAAAGGATTTCCACCAAGGTTTTCAATTTTTTCGCGAACCAAAGTTTCAGTTTTTGTCAAATAATTACGAGTATATTCAAAAGATCCGGTATCATTCATTATATTGACGGCGTATTGTTTTAACTCAATAGAAGTTGTATGCTGTTTCAAAATATCTAAAATATTATGACCCATGTTGTTAAAGACAAGTAAATTCTTAGAAGATCAAAGAAAAAACGGAAAGATAATATGTCAGAATAAGGATACTGAGTAATCTTCTATCGTTAGGATCACTATGAATTGAATGTATAATAGGGAAAGAGAATTTTCCTTCAGTTAAGTCTTCACAAAAACCTTTGTTATCAGCATACTGTATAGAATATAAAGCGTTTAAATTAAATTGATTAAGATAAATAAAAATTTTACATATATAAGATACCTTTTTCGATTGCAAATTCATATAATCATCGCGAATCTGAAAATGTATGCCAATATCATCAACTAGTGGCACGTAATCGCTGTTTAAAAAGATTTATAAAATAATGCTTCAGTGAAATAGTATTAAATGATTAAGAGACAAAAATATATATATATACATCTTTGACTCGCTAGATTGTTGCATAAGTCTAACTGCCAATCTTAATAAACCACCAGTTTCTGAATGAATAAAGTTAAGAAGATATATTTTATAACATGATGTATTTATAATATAAATGATGTTTCGATTAAAATTAAATAAAATTAATTCATACTATTTGAAACCATTCCAATGAATTCAGCTTCTGAAGGGCATGTCAATGTATCCCTCCAATGTAATTCCATTCCTTGACCTCGATGCAAGTTTATTAGTTCAGCTAAAAAAGAATAAAAAAGTTAAATAAACTTTAAGGCAAAATATGGGGTTTAATAATAATATATTAATATATTTACACGTGTAAATCTTGAGCATTTCCGAATTATCAAATTTTGTAAGTTCATTTAGAGCAAGGAAATAAACATAATTCGCGCAGTTTATAGTTGCAGGTACACCGTATATAGAATGAGCAACTTTAATAAAGAAAAGATTAATGAATGAAATTTAACAATATATGAGTGCTGTAGAGTGAAAACCTGGAAGTGAATCTTTAAGTTTATCACTGTAGGGGACTTGTCTTTATTATACATTATAAGACTAAGTCCGCTACAGTGATAAACTTAAAGATTCACTTCTAGGTTTTCACTCTACAGCAATCATATCATTGTAATGGAAAGCACTCACCAGGAATACCACGACGTAAAACTGAATCGTCTTCTACGTCATCAATTCTATATTTGAAAAAGAAAGTTAAACAAATTCAAAATTATAACGATTATTGAATGTAGCTACATACAATAAACTGGCAGTGTGCAACATTTCAACAACAGTGGTAATAGTGGACAATTTGTCTTTGGGGACTTTAAGCCAATGATCGAAAGCATCGATCAACTTTCCTCTAATGTCTTTTCCAGGATTAGACAAAAGATAATTATAAGGCTCTAATAAAATCTTTTAATATCGTACAGAAAAATCCAACAATTAGTATTAACTGCCTTGGAATTAGAATATTAAAGAGCATCGCGTGGGAAATTCATTACCTCATCAACAGATAAAGAGTGCATGGCGGGTTGAAAGGTGGAAGAATCTATTTTTCTGTGCTTGTGAGGATTCATTTTTTTTCAAAAGAAACGTATGAGACCATGAAAGAATATTTGTGGAAATGAAATATAATTTGGATGATAAATGAACTTACTATTCGGGAATTTACATACTATATCAATAAATTTTCTATAGCGTTACCCGTAAGGATCATGAGAACCAATAGAATCAAAAAATATTGTAAAATTTGGTTACCCTTAAATAAGTCCACTGAATACTTAACTAACTTTTACCTCATTGTGATTGGCAACTTAATATAATACAATAGTAATGACAAAACATTAACCTATTAAAACATAGAAATTTTCAGACAATAAGCAGAGATCAATTATAAAAAAAAAAAAGTTATTGGCAAATTTATTTATCGGTATTGGTTTCAAATTATGTAACTTTGTTATTTGTAGATTGAATCGACAACCTGGGTAACGTTTGCAGATTGAAATCGACAACCTGAGTAACGTTTTTGCAGATTAAATCAACAAACCTGGGTAACGTTTTACAGTATGACGTAAAGTTTTATGATGCGTAGCATTGAGTGTTTCCAATCAAAATGTTTTTCTCAACACAATGTTGTTTAAACAACCTTCGATTAGTTGCTTTTCTCTACTAAATTGTTAGTAACTCAACAGACCATTAACGCCTATAATATTAATAAACTATATGCAGCTACGTACTATACGAATAACACTAACAGTAGATGTTTATTGTAAATGAGCTAATTCCATGCAGTGGACGTCTCTTCAAAAGGATCGTAAAGTAAATACTGGGTGGCATAAATATGATTGAAATCCAAATTCCCGTAGGTTTCATTACATCTTTATTTTTAAATACATTTAATTAGGTTTAGCCATCTTCAAATATCTTCATCGATGTCCTTTAGAATTCACAAACGTTGATAAAAAATTACATCACCTGATTATCTAAATGTTGACGATGCATATTATGAATGCAACATTGGACCAATTTCAAAAGTTGGTGTCGAGAGGACCTACAAAATGTTTAATGGATACCACAAGCAATAAATCAACTTCATTATAACAATCATAACTTTAAATTGATTATGTGATTATAATGTCATTCATTATTATAATGCCATTCATTATTATAATTATATGTCATTCATTATTATAATGCCATTCTCCTTATTTATATACTGTATAGAAATGATATTAATTTAGTGACAAAACACTTATTTAAGCATTCGGTGACCTTTTTTTTTATTATGTATTCAACTTAAATCCATGTTCTATTAACAATGTTTCACGAAAGTGTAACAATGAGTAAAGGTTTATGTGCGCCTAGGGAGATTAAAATTAATCTTGATTTTGATAATAAGTCTAAAATACGAATGCAGAAAGATTTACGTCACTTGGTTACGTCGTACTGTAGAAATGTATCAATAAAACAATATTGATATAGGTAACAAGTGATAACGAGGTATGGATAACAAATGATAACGAGGTATAGATAACAAATAATAACGAGGTATAGAAAAAAATGGTAACGAAGTAATTGCAAAATAGCCTTTTTGGTCTTATCAACATCTATTCACTATCACGCACATAAGCCGTTGAGAAATACCTGGTGATTATATCGTACGATTCAGCTATATCCTTATTACTAGATGCGTGAATGATGGAATCAGGTTTCCGTATTTTTTTATCAATATTTATAATGTTGCACAGTTGCCTTGAAAAATGTTTGTTTATTCACTTGACCAACCAAAATAAAGCTTTACAGAATTATGAAAAAAATAAGCAGTTTGCTTCTTGAAGTTAGTTGGATTCTAACGTTTCCAGCTTCAATAGCCAATTTTGGTGTCCAATTACACCGTACAGTCCTTTGTTTTGGTATGAAAGAAATGATTCTACTCTGTCTCCGATATTGAAATTAAGGTAACTTTGTGAAGTAACATGAGTTTCGATAATTCGGCCACGAAATTGCACTGCAACAACTTTTTTTAGTATATGAGGACACCCACAGCAAAAGGGGGATGGAACTATATAATATATAGTACCATCCCCTTTTGCTGTGGGTGTTCCCATATGGATTTTAAGACGATGAGATGGATTTTGACGATCAAATTCGAAGAGGATGACTAGTTTTCATTAATTTTCATAGTACGAGTCGTTAGTAAGAGTCTGCTCAATATTATTCGTCCACACACGTATGATGACAGAAAGATTGTTTTATCATTATCAGGTGTAACGTAAAATTTACGCGTGAATGTAATCAACCAATAATTTAATAAGGTGTAACTAGGGATGGTAAAATCTAGTTTAACCAATTTTTTATACTTTTAAAAAATGGTTAAAAGGCTGATGTTAAATTTGTTTGAAACTGAAACTACTGGATCTGATTGGTTATTTCAAAAAAACAAAAACATTCTTTTTAAAATTTGAGTTTATGTACATATATTACTGTTACGTGTAAAAGATTATAAGAAATATATTTAACAGATATAAAAGAATCTTTATCGACGTTAATTTATTATATTTTAAATTCTTAATTTACCTATCAGTCAAGTATTCTTTTTGCATTCAGTACGGTAGTTTCGCAGATCAGTATAGGTATGCAGATCTGCATACTATACTATACTGTTCTGCGTAGCGATGCCAACTTAATTAAATTAATTTGGTGATTTAAAAAGCTAAAACTAAAATAATTTTTGTTTTAGCAATTTAAACATTTAAAATTATCCAAAAAACGATAAATAATTTTTGCATTATAAAGGTTAAAATACAGTATAAATTATATTAAACGGCTAACGTATAAACTATTTAATGATAAATATTTATATATTATAAATGATATATTTAAATATACCGATGTACTATTTATTATAATAAATATATAAATTACTATCGCTACATACAATTATAATAATCAGTTTTATTTTTTTTGGTGCTTAAATTATATTATTTATATAAATCTAACTATAAATCCTACTCATCATTCATTTCAAACATCCGATTTACTAAATCTTCTGTGTTGTGATTCATATTTCCAAGCCAATTCTGGTTTTTGACAAGATTACTATTTGTTGGCATATTAACTTGCAATTGACCATCAGAGGAAAATGTCAGATTAGTAATATCTATTGTTTCTGAAATCATGAGTGTATTATTAGTTGATTCGTTAACTTGATCCTCTAATGTCCCTAATGGTAAATATTTATAATCAGATAACAACTCATCAATGCTTGGAATTATTGTGTCGTTTACTGAATCTCTCAGTTCTTGTTGGGTTAAATCATTTTTATAATAAGTTAATTCTTTTTTAATGTTCATTAAATAGTAAGATCAAATTTTGTCATGGACTCAATGTGATGAACATCAAGCTTATATTAGTGATCTTTATAAAACCATCTCAAAATAGAAAACTTCCTTTCATATCCTGCCTGAGAAGACATAATTGAAAATATTTTAGTTACAAGGTCAATGATAGGATATTCATCATATTCATTATTGTCAAATGTAAGTCACCAACTAAGAGGTGTTTTATTTTCATTTTTGTATTTCATATCAAAAGGATCCTCCTTTCTTTTTTTCCAGTTTAAAGCAGTAATCTTGTCTGTATGTCTTTATTTAGTAACATATAATTATATTTTTATATACAATAGTCTATTAATGAAAGTATAACTAGTTACATATATAACTTTAGTTATTATATAATTAAGAGTTCTACTTATAGGTTACCTACTAAATGTTATATCTGAGACTTGTCTCTGGATCTTCTATTTAAACTTTCTGTTTTTAATACTATTTACATATATATACAATGTTTATATTATATATTAGATTAGGGTTATCTAATTATTATTTATATCAAAATATTATCTCATTGGATATTACTAAGTATTTATAATTTTTCAAATTTAATCTTGACACAAATTTACTAAGTATAGTATCAAGATTATCTTTTAGATTTTACCAATTTTAGTGTATCTCATATCCACTAAACAGATATTAGTATTAAAGGTATTCAAATTTTAATAAGTTTATTTCTTTTTTATAGCTTTTTTCTATATTTGCCATTTCATCTACTAGTATGCTTTTTCTCTATTTCTGGTATATTCATTACTTTTCTCATATTGAATACCATCTTTTTATATTGAAAAACTTCTTTTTAAAAACTTTCTTATATATTGATCTTCTATTTATATAGACTTAGTTACAAAGTTTTATGTACATTTATATACTTTTATAGATTATAGAGTTTTTGTCTCCAGTTAGAATTAAACCATTGATCTTGTCTATAGATAAAAGGGTGTCTAGCCACTAGGTTATAGAACCCCAACCCTTAAATAAATTTTCTTTTATTTATATTTTCTAAGATTAGTTAACAAATTTGAATAAGATGATTTATTATATCATAATTCTTTTTAGTAATTAGTTGTAATTTTATATATTTTTCAGAATATTCTTTTTTTTTAATTCTAATTCATAATAGTCAAATGTAAAAAATATTCAAGTAAATAAACATCATAATCATATGCTTTATACTAACAATTAAATATTTTAATAATATCTATTTTTAAATTATTATTAGATATTTAATTAATTGTAACTACTAATCTAATAAATCTAATAAAAGAATCTAATATTATTGTTATTTTTGATTCTATAATATTAATAGTCTCTTTAATAAGATTGAAGATTTCTAATACCATTTTATATATCTAAAAAAAATCTTTATTGCCAATATAATTAAATATATTTTTATTAATTAATATATTTGAATATTTATGTTTAATCTATATTATATAATAAATTAATTTAATAAATAGATTAATAATAATACTATATATTAATATATATTATTATACTAATATATATAATTTAAAATAATTATCTAATCAAATATGAGATATGTTTATAATATTAAATTTGATATATTCAAGAAAGAACACCAATGGGTTTTAGTATATAATTTTAAGTTATCATCTTTAATTTGTATTTTTATCAAAATTTTTTTAATAATACATTTGCACAATAATTTATATTAAAAAATTTTATTATATTATTGTTTTAAGAAATAAACTTATCTATATATGAAATTTTTACTAAATTTTTCACAATTAGATTTAGTAAATAAACAGTACAATGAATATTTTTTTTTTTTAAATATTAAGGTGAGTACTTGCAACCCAGGATTTTATTGATAGTACATTCAGCTAATGGTTGCATTACAACCACAGGAGGCAACCATGGAAAGTACAATGAATATTTAAAATATGTAAATACTTATTATTAATAATTTTATAAACAACTCTAATATTGCTACTATTATCTATTACTATTTCTACAAATTTATTTGTTCTAATAGTTTAATAATAGTTTTATTATAAATACTCTAATTTGAGAATTTTTAAAATAGTTTTTAAGTTCAATAAGATATTTATAATAATCTGTAGTTGAAATTATAAAATTATAAAATAAATTTCCATTTGGTAAAGACCATCCATCAAGTACAAAAGTTAAATAGTCACATTTTTCTAATTCAAAATTAACTTTAAGATTAATTTTTACAATTTTTTGTTTCAATAATCTACTTAAAAGTGTTATATGAGTTGATAATATAAGATGTAGTAATCTAGTGAAGTGGTCAGATTGTCAACTCTTAAATGGCAAGTCCAAAGTTCAAATTTTAATGTTAACAGAAAATTTGAAAATTCTCTTTGTGTTATAGTTAACTGTCTCTTACAATTAGTTGGAATAAGATACCTGTTATCTGTATCATACTAGCATGACTGGCAGGTCACATAGCATTTGTGTAATAGTTATGTGACATTGTCCTTTGAAACAAGGTCTGTAGTTATATAAAGAAATGCAAATCAGTACCAGATAGTGCAAACCTATAATAAGTCCTCATGGCCATATAAATTATATAAACCAAATAAAAGAAAATAAAAGTCTACTTGAAAGACCTAAATAGATAGGTAATTTGAACTTTTAACAGTGCTACTGTAAAGACTAGACTTATTAAACAGAACTAGAACTTGTAAAATTGGACAAATGTGCTGATCTTTAAGAAAGAATCAGATGAACCAACCAGGCTGTCAGAATTTTAAATTTTAAAGGAAAAAGGTATATACCAATAAATATGTAAATTAGAGATATATGGTTATAATCTACCTTTCTGGGCTATCTGAAATAACAGCTTAATAGAACTTGAATTGAATACCAAAGTAGTAAGGATATGTTGTGAAGTCAGTACTGGGGTTGGAGTAAACTTTACAAGAACATAGTGGTTTAATAGTATGCCCTAACTGCTAGTGTTAGTCTTAGCTATAGTAATATCAGATTAACTGTAAGAATAAAATACAGAAGATTATGAAAGGTTTAGTACAAGTTCAAAGGTTCCAAAGAACTGCTTTAAAGACTTAGTAGCCATAGCATATTTTCATCAGCATTAGCTAAGATCATTAGTAGGCAGAGGTAGATAGGTGGATATAGAAACTAGAGTGATTAAATAGAGAATCTACAAGCAGGTTCCAGGTATGGCAGCTAGTATAGAACCTTCAAGTAGACTACTTAAATTAGACAATAACTGAAGTTGTATGAGTGACTAGTTGTACACTCTTTTTATAATTGCCTTCTGTAGTTATAATGCAACCATTAGCCAAATATATTATCAATAAAATTCTGGATTGCAAATACTCATCTTAATATTTTAAAAAAAAAACCAACTTGATAATATATATAATATATTTAAATATTTAAATAAATTAATAATAAATAGATTATTAATAATTTCAAATAAGATTTTTGCTATAATCTATGTTTTTAAAATGTCTTTGTTAATCTTATTTTGTTAATATATCAGCAATATTTCATCTAACTTATTATTTATATTTAATTAATCTAATTTAGAATATTTTGTTTTTTTGTAATTAATAATTTTCTTAAAAAATAATTTATGTCAATATTCTTTAATATTCTTAGGAATACTAGAACAAATATTAACAAGATGAACTTTTATTTTACTAAAATATTTACAACTTTAAGACTTTGAATAATGATAACAAGAATACTACAAGAACTAATATCTTTATTGGTTATATAATACTTCAAATTTGTTCTCTTACTTGACCAATAATTTTATGTTTATGATTACTAAGTTAATCTTGTTCTGTATTTATTAGCATATCTTCTTCAGAATATATATCAACTTGTGATAATACATTTGAATATAAATTCAATTCTTTAATTATATTAAAAAACTAGGTTATAGTTAAATTTAAATATTTTATTATTATGTTTAAATTCAAGAATTTATTATCACAATAACAAAACTAATTGAACTTATAACATAGTTAATTAAACTTTTTTATTATGACATCTTATGTTATATATTCTAGCATTATTCTAAATTATATATTTTAGAATTTGTTTTTTTTTTTATTATAGATCATACTTGTGGTGAATACTTTATTAACTTTTATTGGATTAGCTATTACAACTATTTTTATAGAGATAAGAGTACAACTAGTTATACATGCAACTTTTGGTTGCCTATTTAAGTAGTCTACTCTAAGGTTTTACACTAGATGCCATATCTATAAACTACTAGAAAATTATTTATTTAAACTCTCTGATCATCTACTCTGTTATAATATAATTCCAACTTACTCTTGTATATATCTAACTGGTATACTGTCTGAGCAGTATGGTGTTTACTCTTTTTGTACTAGTTCTTAGACCATTACATATTTCAGAATATGTTATCTGTTAGTAAGATACAGAAGGCTCTCTATTATTAACTATCTATCTATTTTTAGAACACTAATAAGAACTACCCTTACAGAGTTTATCCAGATTTCAGCACTGACTTCACAGCATATTTCAAGTACTTTTAGTATACTCTTGCTTTGAACTCAGACTCCCAATCCAGGTAGCTCAGAAGAACTGTAACCTGTTCTTAGTATATTAAGACTGGCCCAATATTCTTTTTCTCCAGTTCAAAATCTGGCAGCCTGGTTGGTGGTACCTCTCACCCAAGATTCTTGCCCACCTGATTCCTTCATATTGGTATTTATTTTCTAGGTCTAGCCTTTATAATAGTACTATCAAAGATCTATATTATCTTTTTGTTTAGAATTTCCAAATAAGTTCTAGCTTTTCAGTTCTACAGATTTACATGACACAAGAACTTATTTTAGGTTTGTACTACTTGGTATCAGTTTGCATTCTTTTGTATAACCAAGATTACACAGATGCCCCAGATCTGCCAGTCATGCTGGTGTGACCATAGTTACAAATATTCTATTCTAACTGATTAACAGAATGCTGTCACTGTAATACTATCTATATATTATATAGGTGATTATTCAAATTTTATTGTTAGTAGGTTTTGAACTCACAACCTACCACTTAAAAGTATAACAACTTATCTACTTCACTAAGTTGCCACACTCTTATTTTAGAATTTATAATACAAAATTTAATTATAATATCTTGTAATTTTAGTAATTATCATAAATAAAATATTTTTAAGTTAAAAATTATTTTGTTTATTAAACTAATTAAGTTGGCATTACTAGTTTTGTGATTATAATATTATTGAAAATTAGTATAATAAAATTTTTTAATTGTTTCACAAAATATTTTACAAATCAGTATAGTATAAATTTTAATTTTAGCTGAATTATAATAGATTAGTATAGTATAGGTAAAAAATTAAAAGAAAGTAAAAGCTATATTATCAGTATTATAAATTCAAATAATTTTTTTGGCACAAACTAACAAAAATGTATATAAAAAAATTTATAGCATTTTATATATATAAAGAACATCAAAATGTGCACAATTTAAATCTATATATACTGTATCTACTGCACTAATTCAATTTATATTACTATATACTATACTAATTCCTAACTCTAATATATACAATATTGGATCAGTATAGATTCAAAATCTGGCCTATACTATATTGATCTGCTCATCTATAATAAACTGATATGCATGTCCAATCTGCTATAATTTTATTCTGCTAGTAAAAATATTATTAAATATCTTCTTTTTTGTGCTTTTAATATTCATTTTATCATTACTTCTAAGTATACTTGTCTTTTTTTACATATTATATAATTCGCTCTTGCATTATTTTTTATTTGTTGTAATTCAAATGTTTTACAATCTGAATATTTTAATTATTTGTATATTTTGGTTATTTGTTCTTCTGTATATACAATGTAACAGGTTATATGTTGAGTTCAAAAATAGGTTAAATGTAATAGATTATTACTAGAAAAATGATTATGTCATATAATGTTCCTTAAGAATACTAAAAATGGATTTTTGATTTGGTACTAGTTAAGGTGATCAAAAAGGAGTATTATAAGATGAGTATTACAGTTTTAAAAAACTGAGTCTTGTGTTTGTCTTTTATTATTGGTTTGATTGTTTCTACTTGGCAGAGAGTTGTTTGCAGATGTATAATAACTCCTAAAAAGATAGTTGTTGTCAAAGGTCAATAAATTATTTTCAAAAATGTTAAAAGAAGTCCTAAGATCATTAGGTTGCTGAGAGTTCATGGTTTCAGTAGGTTTTTAAAAAAAATTCTGCTATATATATATTTTTTTTTTCTTGATTTTTCTTATTAAAGTAAAAAAGTGATTAATAATTAGATTTTTATCTTTATTTACATTAAAGTTGATATAGAATCTATAATAAGACACTCTAATAATAAAGTAATTATAATCATTATTGTTGTAGATCTTTTATTTGTTTGTTAAGTATTATTAACTGATTAGAATTTTTTTTCTTTATATATGTATTATATATATTTTTTTTTGTTAATATATAAAGGTTTTGTTATTCGAAATACTTTGTATATAATTTTAATAATAAAAATACTTAAAATTTTATTAAAGAAATCTTGTCAGATTTAAATAATTTTTAAAAGTACATAAATTTAAGAATAAAAGTATATTAAAAATAGAAGCTTAGTTTGCTTATAAGACTTACTAATTTATCTGTAAAATTCTGGTATATAATTAATAATAAATAAAAATAAATATAGAAAATAAATATAAATTATTACAAATCAAAATCAATAATTAATACATATATTAATCACATCATTAATAAACAAAACTGTACTATAAGGTGAAATAAATAAGTTATAATTATGCTTATCTATCTATATTACATTTACTAAATTAATCCTAATTATATTTAATAAACTGATAAATAAAATATAACTAAATTAATTATAATAATTAGTATGTAATTAAGAAAAGACTTAGAAAAATAATGAAAAGGAAAAATTATGAAGAAATATATTGTTACATAATGGCTTTTATGAGGGTTTTGTTTAGGAAAGTATCAACTTCTAAGTTTTTTTCTTTTCTTTTTTTTTATTATTATTATGTTAACATTGTTTTTTTTTATAATTTAACCAAAATTTTTTATGATAATTTAATGGTGAGATATTCTGCATGTTTTTTTGAATGTAGTTTTCTTTTTTTCATAATTGATCACAAATAACTTTGACAAATCTGAATATGTCTCTTCTACATCCACAGGTCTCATTCTTTCTTTAATTTTTCAATAAGAAACTTAAATGTAATCAACTTGAACTGGGAGGTTAGTATGATGTTAGGTTAATAGAATTTCCAGGTCTATTTTTTTTTTTGTGTGTTTCTCAAATGTTAGCTAATAAGGTTTTGATTATTATGATCTCACAGTCACCACCTCAATTGTGAAAGATTATATATTAAGTTCAGAGATAGGATGAATGTGATAGATTATTATTAGAAAAATGGTTATGTTAAATAATGTTCCTCAAGAATAGTAGAAGTGGTTTTTTAATTTGACACTGGTTAAGGTGATTGAAGAGGAGCATTATAAGATGAGTATCACAGTTTTAAAAGAGTATTAGTTTATTTTACAAGTTAAAAAGGGCTTTATTAACTTTATTAATGTTTTGTAAAGGTAATACAATTATATTATTAGGAGGCTATTCTGAACTCTTGGATGATACTTTGATACTTGACTTCGATAATTGACTTCACTTAGCTCTTGAAAGGAGGAAATTCCACCTTTTTTATAATGAATTCACCACGAAAAGAGCCTATGCAAGACCACAACTCTTCTCATTATTTCCAACACTTCTCAACCTTATTTGTTATAACCTTTAACCCCTTTTCACACAGCCTTTGTTACTTTAACATTTTTCATGACTTCGATGAGAAATGTTTTAGTTTCAATACCCCAGGGCCAGAACCCATCATATTGTCTTCAATCGCACCCCCTTGACATTGCCTCACACCTAACCCAAGTAAGGTAGGTGAAGTCAACGTCCATTCACAGCGCAACAGGTTGGCCCAGGTCGACCTTACTTTAATTGGAGGGGTGGTTGGGTCCCGCATGGAGGCTTGTGTACTTTCATATGACTTTTTTGAGGCTAGGCGTATATGTTTCAGATGAATTGTCATAGGCACCTCTAATTAGATAAGTATGCCACAATGACGTCCATTTTGCAGGTTCTATGAGGTGTCGGTTTTACCTCTGACAACAGTAATAGTTCGCTTTCTTTTTCTTCTTCTGTATCATAGTTTTCTGTTGGTGTTTCTTGAGTTATTTGTTTTATGGCTTGATATAATTCAATGCTGTCGAATATTCCTATAAGGTTGTCTTGTAGTTCTATATTGTGTAGATTTCTGTTTCTATTTGCTGTCTGCTGAAAAATTTCAATTGGTGGAATATTATTGATAACTTGTTATGTATTATTTGCTATGGTTGGTACTGATGTATAAAGATTTTTAATATTTCGTTTTCATGCTCTGGTCTTGTGCCTTTAGTATAAATTGTATCTTTTTTGATTATATGTAGGGATGGCACATGTGAGATCCCGTGCGTGATGCGCAGGATTTTATATGGTCCAAAAATAATATTATCTAGCCGGTATTACCATATCATCTGGTCAGCATTAATATAATATCTGGCCTGCATTAACATATTTAGGTAACCTTCTAATACCAGGAACGAATGTGTATGGAATTATGCTCTTTGAAATGTGATTTGTCCACAAAACCTTAAGTTTGATTGGTCCGCATGATTTATTCATCAATTTTGGATATGTATAATTTGAAAACAAAAAATGCAAACGTAAGCGATGCCGTAGATGCGATAACTAATGATAGGAAAGTAAGAATTTTTAGACTCAAAAATTGGTAACCCGATACAGATTAATTTGTCTATTTACCTGATATTTAACGACAGCTAAATTTTTCATAGTGCTGGCACTATATATCCACGTGTGAAATTTGTTTGTCTCTCAATTTCGTGTAACTATACTATGAAGAACAATATACGGGTATGACTCTCCCACTTTCGAGCACCTACGCAGTCTTCAAGGTTGGTCATTACAATTCCTCTTTAAATACTATTATTAGCAGTCGTCTTGACTGGCTACTCTTTCATTACGACTGTCGTCCGAACAGGCCGCAATTTAAAACTTGCAATTTTAACACTCACCCACTCTACTAATTCACTTTGACTACCGTCCTGGCGGGCCAGACCACTAAAATATCAAAATGCTTACGGGTCAAAGTAACTAGAACGAAAGTCGGGTTCACGGAAAAGACAAATTACTAACCCTTATTTTTTCCAAGCTTTACTAATATACTAATGAATCCCGCGCGGAAACCGCGATTTGCCCATCTCTAATTATATGCCAAGCCTGGGAACTTACGGGCCGGGCTGGGTTTGGGCCTACATTTTTGAGCCCATTACAGCTGTTTACATAAATTCTGGAAAACCTGACCAACCGAATATTTGTCGATTCGATAAGTTTATCACTGCTGAATCAAAACTTATCGAATCAGCAAATATTCGGTTGGTCAATTTTTACCAGATTTCCAGAATTTATGAAAACAGCTGTAATCTTTGGCCCGGGCCGGGATTGGGCTTTGTAAATAGGCCCAACGGGCCTATTAAAATCTTAGCAATACTTCAATTTGATTGGATATAAATATTACAAAGATTACTAATCTAAATATACATTTAAATAAACTATTTAAAAAAGTTTCTTAAAGCTAAATTAAAGTATTTTGCTAATTTAATTAATAGTGTTTTATAGATATAAAAATTCAAATTATACAATATATAAATCAATATATGAGGTTGAGTCAATAGAAATCAAGCAAATTTTTCTAAGTAAATTTTTTTGAAGCTTTAAACAAAGATAACTTAACTAAAACTTTATCAAAATTTTTTTTTATAAAACTTTTTTAAAATAAATGTTATAAAGTTGTAGAATTTATTTTAAAAAATTTTTATTAAATTTGATTAAGTTTTTATTAAATTATTGTTGTTTAAAGTTTCAAAAAATTTTAATAAAAACAATTTGCTTGATTTCTATTGACTCACCCACATATGTATCTGCTCGCTTATTTATCACTTAAATGCTAATCGAATACATTGTTGCGCGGCAAATTGGCGAGTCTGTCGCTAATTCTTTCCAATTCTCGTGTAACCTACGGCGGCTGAGTCGAAATAGGCGTGTTAAATTTGGCTGGGTGGTTTATCCGTAGGCAAGTACTCGTCTCTTCTCTTTGTGTCTTTTCCTTCAACCTATTCTTCTATTAACCCTTGCCTTCTCTTGTCCTCTCTTTACTTCTTTAACCTGGGGTTACGAAACGTCGAATCGGGTTGGAGTCCTTCTCTTGCGTTAACGGCTTGGTCACGTGATTTACGGCGAACGATCAAAATGCGGTTTAGTGATTTAATAATGGGCGAACGATAGTTGATGACGATGGGTTTAACGATAGTTTTCAGTTTGGGTTAGGTTATAGTTTTACTTTCAATATGGATCCGATACTTAAGTTTATTTTAGCAAATGTATTGACGTGGGGGTATCGTAGTTACTTTCCCCTGGGCGGAAGGCCCTTTATTTATAATAAAACTTTTATTTACATTGATAATTAATTTCTAACATAAATGTATTATCCGTTACATCCTAATTATATTTGATAAAAGGCCGATATCTCATTTATCTAATAAGTAAAAGAAATAGCATAAGTAACAGAACAGAAGTAACATTTCTGTTACTTTTCACGTGACTTCGAATCGGGTAGGGATCGTCGCTCGATTCGGGCCCTCGTGATTCCCAAAAAATCGGGCTCACAACATACTGTATATGCATAATTGAAAGAATATTGTTGCGCGGCAAATCGGCGAGTCTGTCGCTAATTCTTTCCAATCCTCGTGTAACCTACGGCGGCTAAGTCGAAATAGGCGTGTTAGATTTGGCTAGTGGTTTATCCGTAGGTAAGTACTACTCTTCTCTACTAAGTCTTTCCTTCAACCTATACTTCTATTAACCCTTGCTTTCTCTTATCTTCCTTCTACTTTCTTAACCTGGGGTTACGATACGTCGAATCGGGTTGGAGTCCTTCTCTCGCGTTAACGGCTTGGTCACGTGACTTGCGGCGAACGAACAAAATGCGGTTTAATGGATTGCAAATGGGCGAACGATAGTTGATTACGATAGTTTTAACGATAGTTTTGGGTTTGGTTATAGGTTACTTTTAATATGGGTCCGATGCTTTAAGTTTATTTAAGCAATTGTATTTACTTGGGGGTATCGCAGTTGTTTTCCCCCTGGGCGGAAGGTCCTTTATTTATAATAAAACTTTTATTTACATTGGTCATTAATTTCTAACATAAATCTAATATCCGTTACATCCTAATTATATTTAAGATAATGCCGAAATCCCATTTATCTTATAAGTAAAAGAAATAGCATAAGTAACAGAACAGAAGTAACATTTCTGTTATTTTTCACGTGACTTCGAATCGGGTAGGGATCGTCGCTCGATTCGGGTCCTCGTGATTCACAAAAAATCGGGCTCACAATATATACTCAACCCAATAAATAATAATGAACCTCATTTTGTAAACACTCATAATATCTGTATACCTAGGGTCTACCATAGTGCACTGATTAAAATACCCCTCTTTAAGAATATCTTGTAAAATAGCCGGTTACATGTGAAGGTCAAATACATCCGGATCTTTTAATCAGAGCACTACAGCATTATATTGTTTTAATATGGGTGAAATGTAACAGATCTGGGTTTTGTATATGGTATATTTAATTCAAAAAAAATTACATGAGTGCTGTGAAGTGAAAACCAGGAAGTGAGACTTTTAATTATCACTGTAGTGAATTTAATCTTAAAAGAATTTTGATATTATGTAATTTAACATTAGTACAATTAGTGTTTTAATCATTTTGATATCATGTTATTTAAATATTTCAATAAAATAACAAGAACACTTATTGACAATACATATTATTCAGTGTTAGCAGCAATAGATAAATAGAAAAATAAAACAGTAGAATAGAATAATAGAATTTAAAATGGAATATCAAAAAAACAAAAAAATGAACAAAGGAGTTAAGTTTGTATAGACAATGAGATATTGGCAACAAATTTATAAACAATGTGCATATCGACAACAAATGTATAGACAACAACAACAAACAGATATACAGAAATGAACAAACATATAAGCAACAAATATGTAAGTGATGTACTGGGCAATGAACTTGTGAGAACAAAGTATGAAAAAGAGCATTTGGCAATAAATATATAGCCAACAAAGCCACAAAGTATATGATGAAATCGTCATAAACTCAATTTATCATTTACAAATTAATATCATCACTTAATTGATATGTATGTAATGATAATATAAAGTTAAGTCAGATAACAGTCTACAATATCGATCGGCACCTCACCTGATGATCGATATCTGAGGTGTGTCGGCTGTCAGCCGAGGCTTACGTTATTCTAAGGTACAACATATATATAATATGATTTGATTGTCTTTACCAAACTATATTTGTAACTATTATGTTCTATTTAGAAAAGTACCAAGTACATACATACATACATAATGGACAATAAAAATCACATGAAGTACGATTACTCCAAATATAAATGACATTTTATAGCGATAGATAGAATTTTCGAAATTCTTTTTGTTAATACTTTAAAAATTAGTAATAAAATAATTTCCAATTATTTCGTATAATGAATAACAAGCCCAATTATATCTGGCCTATCCTAGTTTTAGAAATTTAATTTGAATATAAATAAATAGCTATTTAACTATAGAATTTAAAATCAAACAAGTTGCTGGAACAAGTTATTCATTATAAACATAGTAAATTATAGGCTCAAAATTAGCTGGCTTATTACAGTTTTAAACCGAGCTGAGCCAACTCAATCTATTCCTATCTTTAGTAAATTATTACTTATGTACTGATCTTAAATTAGGCCACCTAGAATTGACTTTTTTGTTTAACGTAATATAAAATAACTTAATAGTAGGGAGAGGGTCATAGAAAGACTTCCACATGATTGGCTGTTCAAATCTAGTTAATTTTACATTATTTATACGGTTTAAAGTACTTTTTAAAAACAATAAACCTACAAAAAAAAAGGTATATGGAGAGGAGTCAATAGAAAGAGACAAATCATTTTTAGTAAAATTTTTTTAATTTTTAAAATAAAATATCTCAACAATTGTCCAATCAAAATTTAATAACTTTTATTTTATTTTAATTTTAGAATTTTATAAAATTAAAATAAAAATTTTTTTATCAAATTTGATTAGATAGTTGTTGAAATATTTAAGCTTAAAGTCAAGAAAACTTTAGAAAAAATTTGTCTCTTTCTATTAATTTCCCCTATATAAAAATTTTTATTAATGTTATGGGATTCCACTAGTGTAAGAAATCTAATGTTCTTATGTTCTCAAGAGAACATACTTTTGGATTTAAGAACATTTGTTACTTTGAACATTTTCTCTATAAAAATTTTTTGAAAACATGTTACTTAAATATGTTCTCTATATAGTATAGTATGAATGAAGTTGACAATTAGAAAATAAATAAAATCTGAAAAATTGTGGAAAGAAAATGAACGAACATAAAAGATGGCCAAGTTTTGGATAAAAATTTAAATAAATTACTGATATTATCTGAAAATTTTCAAAAAATAGTAACAGAAATTCTTGTTATTGAGAATATAAAAATATTTTGAGAACATTAAATAATATAATTGTGTTTTCATGAGAACATAAATTTCAAAACAAATTTCCAACACTGGATTCCACTACTGAACTAATCAAATTATATATGTTTTAGAGAAGCTAGCATAAGAATGGTTTATTAAAAATAGATATAATTAGGTTATTAGTAATAATACTTCTTCCATGATCTTGATATATTGATCGGAATTCATGTTACTTCTCTATAGCAAAATGGAACTTTGATTATTTTCAATAGTGAAGTCCTATAATATTAATATTTTTTTTATTTATTCTTTGTAGTTATATTTTTTTATTGAGTATTTTAAACTGTATAAATAATGTAAAATAAAACAATCATATGTAGGGTACAGAGTCAGTTGCCTATATGATTTTGAAATTTTTGAGAGCTGTAAAAATAGTGTTCTATAATTGAAGCATAAGCTAAATCAGACAACAATAAGTGCAATTATCATTATATGATAAACCCATTTTCAACAAACAGGCTTTATTTGCATCTTCTACTTGCCTGATGTAACTGCTGCAAATAACATTAAATAAGTTCGGGCCTATGAACTGGTCCTAAGCTTGATTCACCTGATTTTGAAAGACTTGCTACTGGTAGCAGGCACGTAGAAGATGCAAATAAAGCCTGTCTGTCAAAAGTGAGTTTATCATTTAATTATACATACTAATTTCAACTTATGTTCCAATTGTGGAACACTATTTTTATAGCCTTCAAAATCACAAATTATACAGGCTATTTGATTCCATACCTTAATCATATGAATGAGAGCACTAAAAAAAAAGAATTTGATAAAAAAATACAGTAATTCTATTGGCTGTAAAAAGTACATATAAAGCTAATATTGCGATTTGATTGATTGTTTTTTTTTATGTAAAATTTTTTAAATTGCAAGACTTGTTTATCGTATATGATGAAAAATTCATTAGCACCATATAGTTAAAAGAATTCTTAATATAAAGGCTTTATTTTTTACTATCTGGTATTTAAAAAAATAAATTGTATCTTTCAATCGGTAGCAATTAAAAATGACAGATAGCACACACGCTTGCTAAACAAATATAAGCCAAATGTTTTATAAATAAATTATATGAAAAATTATGTATCGATATTTCAACTAAATTGCGAGAAACTATAATTCATCTGAATTTATACTTCAAGTCAAATAAAGTAAAAATAAAATTCAAATCGATGTTTATGATGCATCAATTATCTAAAGAAAACATGCAACTAGAGATGCAAAATGGCTCAGCTAAACCGTAGCTTTATTGGCTAAGCCAATTAATTTACTATTTGGCTAACTAACAGCTCAGCTAACTAACAGCTCGGCTTTGTATAATGTGAGCTGATTTAGAGCCATAAGCTGATCAAAATGCCAATTACTAAAATATGAAATGTCATAGACTATTATACTTTTAAATTTTAGTAATACTTTTATGTCAAAATTAAACTATTAATATGTAGTAATATTTCCATAATGTCTTCTAAATCTGTATACATCATTGTATTAATTAATAAATAAAAGAGAATTTTTGTATTTTTTATCTTTAAAATAATTTTTCAAATGGATCCTTCAAATTCTCAAGAAGCCCTTTAAGATATTTCTGATAACAATACAAATTTCACTAGTGCAAGTGCTACTTCTGTATCTGCAGTTAAAAAAAAAAAGAAAAAGAACATCACCGGTTAGACAATATTTTATTAATAAAATAAATGATGCTGAAAAGATTATTTGTATTATTTGTAAAGATCCATTTAGCAAGCAAACAGCTACAGAACCTTTATGTACGCACCTTGACACACAGTATCCAGATTGGAATTCAAATAAACAAATACAAAATTATTCAATTTTAGCACAACCTTTGACACCTGATCAAAAGGAACATTTTAATATTTTAGTAGCCAAGTAGATTGTTTCTGATTCTTTGCCATTTTTAGCCATTAGTAGTAAAGCATTAATTGCTTTGCTACAATATATTAATGCATGCATTGAGTTATCTTTACATGATACCATAAAATTAATTGTGTAAAATTTTTTTATTTTGATGCAAAAAGATGTTTAGAGAATTTTTGAGCAAATTTCTAGCAGAATTTCAATTACATTGGACATTTGGACATCACGCACAAATATGCCTTTTCTTGGTGTAACTGTGCATTGGATCGATAGTAATTGGAATCTTCAAAAGATTTTAATTGATATTTGTATGCTTCCATATCCACATACTGGGGAGGATATTAAAACACAATTACAAGCTATTTTAAAAACTTACAATATATCTATGAAGTTATTTGGTGTTACAACAGACAATAGTTCTAACATAATACTAGTAACTCGTTTACTTAGTTCATATTTCTTAATGCATAATTTACATTTTCATACATGTCATTGTCTTGCACATATTTTGCATCTTGTAGTTATTATGGGACTAACATCAATTAAAGAGTCAATTAATAAAGTGTACAGATTTGTTAATATAATTATATCATCATCTATGATTACACAAGATTTTAAGGATTTGGTCAGTCTGTTGGTGAAGGTGAAACTATTCATAAGATTCCTCAAGATGTATCGAATTGGTGGAATAGTACATACCAAATGCTTTCTGTTTATATATCCATACCTACAACAATTGCAGCAGTTATAAGGCATCATGATAATCTTGTCTAGTACAAACTTATATAACAAGAAGATTTTGATCTTTATGTTATAACTTCATTTTTAAAACCATTTTATGAAACTACAAATACACTTTCGGGTAGCACTTATGTAACGTTGGGTCTTTCTATTTTATTAATAGATAATCTTATTGATGTAATTTCATCATGCATTCAGGATTCAATGAACCTTACATTTCTTAAAGTTGCAGCAACTCATATGTTAGAAAAAATTAAAAAATATTTGGATTATATTATTGATGAGGCTGCTTTTATTGCTTCTGTTCTCGATCCTCACATTAAATTGAAGTTAATGCCAGTTGACTTGAATATTCAAGAAAACCAGGACTTTTTTAATTACATTCTTCAAACTGAATATTCAATATTAGGTAATCGATCTACTATTGAAAATATGTCAAGTTCTACTATATATGTGGAACAAGTTGCTGAAAAATGATGATGATTTAATGTTTTAACAAATACAATGGATGAGTTTACACAGTATTTAAACGAAGCTACATTATCTATGAATCTTAATCCTTTAGAATGGTGAAAACTTAATAGCCTTCGTTTTCCTGGTATGTCCTGAATGGCTAAGGATTTTCTTACCATTCAGGCAACTTCAGTGCCTTCTGAACAAATATTTTCAAAGGCAGGTGATACTGTTCGGGCAAGACATGCGCGTCTCTCTGAAAAGAGTGTACAAGCACTTATGTGTAATGGTTCATGGCTGAAGCATGGTATTACATTTCAGAAATAAATTTAAAAACTACATTATACAATATAGAAATGCTTTATGTCGCAAAATTTATTAAACATTAAAAATTTGTTACATATTTGACATTTACTTTGTAACTTCTGTATAAATAAATTTTTGCTCTACATCTATGTAATAAATA
Source organism: Cetraspora pellucida (assembly GCA_910591915.1). Classification (NCBI taxonomy): domain Eukaryota; kingdom Fungi; phylum Glomeromycota; class Glomeromycetes; order Diversisporales; family Gigasporaceae; genus Cetraspora; species Cetraspora pellucida. The sequence goes on from CAJVQA010000114.1 coordinate 37,036, forward strand.
AACATTTGCATATATAGTTATTTTAATTGAAAAAAAAATTAATAGTTAACTACGGCTTAGTCGTAGTTTATTCAGCTAGCTCCAAATCGGTTCGGCTAAAAAATAGTTTGGCTACAAATGGTTCGGCTTGTGTAACGTAAGAGCTATTAGCTGAGCTGTTTAGCCATTTCGCATCTCTACATGCAACTAGTCGTTTCTATCTGCCAAGTTAAAATTTTAGCATAGTTTTAAACATTTAATTAGTAAAAACAAACTTCCCAATCATATTAAAATACGAATTAAAATAAAAAATTTTTATTAAGTCTATTCCAATAGATTATAAATAAGCTACATTTGATATGCAACTGTAAATTGGTCAATAATATTCGATCTTATGTGTGTGAAAGAACCCTCATAGTAAATATCATAGATTCGGGATTTAATTGACTTTAAGTGGACCAGTCCATCGGAACCGCCAGTTTACTTAGCCCGCTGTCTATAAGTATAGTAAATAACATTAATAAATTGCAATCTTTTATAAATAACATTAATAAATTGCAATCTTTTATAAATAAAATTAATAAATTGCAATATTTTATAAATAAATATATAAATTATTGACCTTGATAAATTGAAGTATAAGGAATAAGTTTACTTCTATAATCTGTTTTTGGATATGCTTGTAGATGATCACTTTTAATTTTGTTTTTAGATTTAGATAGCTCAGATATAATCTTTTTATCATTTTGCCATTTTGTAAAAATTTTGCAGAGTTTTTCTGCTGATGGCCGCTTGTCTAATTCTTTTTCCCAACATTGCTTCATTAAATTTACATAAGATGGCGGTGAATTTTCTAAAACTTCAGGCCTTAAGTTTTCATAACATATTTTTATCTGAAGTTCTGGTCCAATTTTTTGACCGTAAGCAATTGATCTTCCGTATAAAATTTCCCACATAATTATACCAAATGAATAAATGTCCGATGATGTTGTATATAGTCCTTCTATTAAAACTTCTGGAGCTAAGTATGGTAAAATTCCATAACATCCAACTGATCTTTTCTCTAATGTTATATCAGATGAAATGGAAAGCCCTAAATCAGCAATATATGCACTATGTAAAGTGTCTTGCAAGATATTGCCACTGTGTAAATCTCGGTGAATTATTTTTTGGGAATGAATTATTTGAATATCAGTAGCAATGCAATGCAGTAAATTTAACTTATCTTTCCATTTAATTTCAGACATATTATAAAGATTTTCACGCAAAGATCCTAAACTTGCAAGTTTCAAAACAAGAATATAACTTTCGGAATAATCTTTTGATATCCCATAACAATGTAAAAATGAAGGATTTTCGCAACTAATGCTATTATAAGCTTTTACCTGTAAAATTAAAAAACGTAAATATTAAAATTTTAATTTAAGGTAAAGTTATTTTAAAGTAAATTTAAATTACTTCTTCGTAAAAATATTTTGATCCATGAAATAACTTAAGTGCCACATTTGTATAATGTTTATAACTTTGATCTAACCATACAGCTTTATATACTGTTGCAAATCCTCCTTGCCCTATCTCTTCGATTTCTTTGAACTCACTATACCGAATCCACGACAAATTAATCTTATTCTCATCACAAGTTTTTTTAAAATTATCAAGAATTTCATCTACGTATAGCATTTCGTCTGCAGTTGAAAAGTTTATTAATTTTAAATTTGAGAATAAAAAAAGTTAAGAATAATTTACCTAGTGGCCTAATTTTTCCTCTAATATTAAATGTGTACATTGTAAATAATTTAATTGTGTATGAATTAGTGTCGGCAGGCGAAACTATTTTTGACAAATGGCGAAAGACGAAACTAAACCCGGCGAAAGACGAAACCTGGCGAAACTCTGGCGAAACGGCAAAACTCTGGCGAAACGTCGAAACTCTGGCGAAGCTCCTGCTAAAGTTGAACCCCTAGAGAAAGTCAAAACTTGACGAAGATCAAATCCTCTAAGACTTCTGAAAAGACTGAGACGTCTATTTTTATAATATTATTAGTAAAAATTCAAAAAAGTTTGAAATTTTAGTTAGTTTTTTATTAAATTCGTATAACGATGATCGACAAAATTAGCCAATCAAATTGATGCGTGATAAATTATATATATAAATAAAATTATTGATGATTATATAAAAAACTTAATTTTCTTCAATTACCTTTCTATCCTTGCTAGTTTTACCATTTTTTACTAATTTTACTACCTTTTTCCAATTTTGCCACCTATTAGCAGTTTCGCCAGTTTTGCAGTTTCGCCACCTTTCGCCAGTTTCGCCATTTCGCCTTTTCGATTTTTTTTTGGCGAAACTCTTAGGTTTCGCCTGCCAACACTAGTATGAATACATTAAAAAATTCTGTGCCAGATATTTCGATACGTGATTTCACGACTCAAAACAATGAGGAAAGCTACGGACTAGAGTTGTGACCCGAAACCTTCCCGAAATCTTAAAATTAGAATGTTTAATAACTGATACACATTTACTATAAAGTAACCAAAACATTTCTGAATATCATTTACTTTATGTCTTAAAGTCTAAAATTAAATCTCTAAGCCTTTCATTGTATTAGAGTTTCGGAAAAGATTTCGGATTTCGGGATTTTATATATAGTTTCGGTCTACTACGGAAACAGCACTCATGTGGTAAATCCAGCCATTGTTGTGCGTATAAGCACCCCCAAACCTTAACTCTAACGCTAATTTTGGTCATTGTTGCGCGCATGAGCATCTGAAATGTTGTGTCTGTAGCTTTCTCTAAAATAAAAATCGGCATTAATAGTTTCACGCTCACGTGAAAATCTACAGTAACCAGAAATCATCCAATAGAATCATAATTCAATGCAACGTGATATGATCGAGGAAACGAAAGAATTATTTGTTTTTCAAAAGCTTCTAACCCTAATACGGTCGCATACCTAACGTAATGAACTTCAAAAATTTTTATCGATTGTTCACATATTCACGTGAGCGTAAAATTTTGGTAACAATACTGGAGAAGTTATATTGAATTCTTGACAAATACGTACGAAACAAAGGATTGACAGAATTGACACAAAATTTTTTGTTATATTTAAAAATAAAATCATATTACTTTTGATACCATAAATTAGCTTTGTTTAAATCTCTTATGGTTCCAATTCCATTTCGACAGCAATACCCGAGAAAGTTCATTCCGATAACATTTCCCATATTAGCAGATTGTCGAAAATAATTAAATGCTTTATGATTGTTAATCTCAACTCCAATTCCATATAAAAAACAATATCCAAGTTGAAATATTGCATCAGAATTACTCATATCAGCAGCTTTTTGATAATAAATGAATGCCTTATGTTCATTTTTTTTAATTCCAATCCCATTTTGATAGCAATAGCCAACACCATATATTCCACTAGCATTACCCGTATACCAGTACGATCACGTTTCTTGTGTAACATGAAATGTGTAGGGATGGTTTCATTCAACTTTTTTGATGTCGCTTAACCAGATTTTGTGGAATCCTTTTTTTAGCAATAGTTATGACTTTCATTTGTTTATTTTAGGAAAGAGCTTTGCTTATTTTATCGTTATTATTAACGTTATGATGTTCTGCAAAATATATATGCCTGTGACGTGATGATGTAAGTGCGCATGTTAAGTGTCCACGTGAGTGCGTGCGAACATGATATGTTCGTTGTTTAGGCATAAAACCTATGCTATCGTATGAAATTATTATGACTACATTTCCTAGATTTTGATGTAATAATACGTAATGATAGTAATTTTGGTAAGATTATTGGCTAATAATTAACATGCGTGAAGAATGTGAGATCAGCGAGCGTCAGAGAAAATTAAATATTGTGTGATGTAATTGATGTAATTAATATGGAATATATAAGCAGCGAGAGAAAAAATTCAAAAAAAACCCGATTTTTCTTGCACTTTTGTTCTGAATAAAATACTGATAAACTAGCGTTGACTCTATATTAGGACGTTAAGATTAATCTTTCTTTAATTCTTGCTATCACGTGTACAGATGTTAAAGACTATAATGACAATGTAATTAATGAACAATTTTGCAATATTGTTCATTAAACTATAACAAATTATACAATTGATTAGAGAACTTTTTTTTTTAATTTAGTGATGAAACTTGAATAAACAAATTGATTGATGCTTAATAATGTAAATATGGTTTTGAAATTTGAATTGATCAGATGAGAATGAACTAATTTTTAATATTTAAAGATAGTTCATTGAATTCTGACAATTATAGGTCAAAGCATAAACAACAAAAAGCTAATAGGTGAGCGAATGTGATATATCATTAGTGTGAAAGAGAACAACAACATAAATGGTGTGAAATTCATCATGAAAAAAGGTAAAAAATTTACATGAAAAAGATATTCGGACAGCTGAAGCTCATGTTCCATTGTGTATTTTAGAAATAGACAATAAATTCAATATAACAAAAGAATGGTATGCAAACTGGTTACAACCGATTAATAAGGCTGTTGCAAATAAAGCAATAGCAAGATTCTGGGAAAATATGGACTGTAAAACATTTGAAGAATTGTCTTGTGTAATTTGTTCTGGTCTATTTTCATGCAAGTACTTGATTATTATTAATACATAAGAAATACACTTACTATCACTTGAAGCTAATGTGAATTTGGAAAACCCAGCTTTTGAAATTAATTTTGCATATAAACATCCTTACATCAACAGAAGTAGTTATAAAGTCTTGTTAGATAGAAATGGATTTGTCAAAAGAAACAATAATAATGCTAAAAACCCGTTTGATCTTCGTATATGCGATAATTGTAAATGATCGATAAATGTAGACAGTACTTCAATATTTTCATTAACAAATATGTGGATTGGAAAATCTTTATTGTGTCTTTAAGGATTAACAATATCAGAACAACTCTTAATATCTAAGAGTTATATTTATGTAAACATAATTCAACTTATTAATCAGAAATATACATATTATAAACTAAAAGGTTATATAATTATATTTGCATAAGAACCAATTTCACTTTCTACTATCTTATCTTTACTTGCATATTGATTATGTAATTATCTAAAAGTTGTATTTATTGAACAAAAATAGCTATCAGAAAACTAATTAAAAAAAATATTGCATGTAAGAAAAAATAAAATCGAAACTGTTTTAGAATGGTTAATGAATTATAACATTCTTTATAAAGATATTAGACTTGATAGAGCAATGCTAGAATCTTTACCAGAGAATAAAATACCATCTACTCTTTTAGTGACAACTGTAATGGCTGATATTGATCCTAAAAAAATAGAACATTATACTGGATATACAGTAGATCTAGTTGATAGAATAGACACAGATGATGGTACAGATAGTGTAAATAGTAAAGAATCAAATAACAAAGAAAATAGACCTAATTTATTTAATTGTATTAATGGTATAACTGAATTAAGAAATTCAGATATGAGTTATACAGATACTCTCATATCAGAACAAGTGCATTCTTTAAAATTAATGGAAAAAATAGTTTAGGAATCAACTAATAATAAACAAGAATGTTCTAATACAATTTTAATGCCACATTCAAATATACCTAAAAATAAATATATGGATCCGATGCTTTTGCCTGCTGCATTTCCTACATTGTTTCCTTATGGAGTTGGTGGTCATGAAGATAATTTTTACAAGCAATATGTACCATTTAAGCAATATGTTGAGCACTTATTATGTCTTTGTGATCCTAGATTTAGATATCATTGTTCATTTATTTTTATTGCATTTGATATGCTATGAAGAAGAGAAGTTGCATCAGATATATACTTAATAACAAAGTGAGTAAACTTTGAACAATCAGCTAAATTAATATTCAAACTTACAATAAATGATATAAAATTTGTAATAGAACAAGAGCAAAATAAGCAACTAATAACAAACAAAGCTGTATTAGAATTGTTAAAAAATATGAACATTGTTGGTAGAAAAATTATAGGCTTACACCAATCACAAAACTTTCTCTGTAATAAAATTCATGTTGTTATAATATGGAATAGTGCTCTATTATTATTTGTAATTATAAATCCTGCTGATCTACATAGCTCAATTGTAATGATGTATGCAGAAAAGATGATTAATATTAATACTTTGTTTTCTGAGAATTTTTCAATCACAACAGAAAGAGCTAGATTGGCACCTTGATCTAACTGTGATAGCAAAGTATTTTAATGTCATGATAAATAAAATAATTAAGTTTATTCTCAGTTATAAAAACCCAGAAGGTGGTGTATTAGGTAAAATAAAAAATTATTATGGAGTTATAAAATATCAAGACTATGGTACACCTCATTGTCATATGTTAATTTGGCTTCAAGGTGTCTTAAATCCTATCGAACTGCGGAATTGTCTTAAAAATAAAGAGTTTAAAAAATAATTAATGATTTATTTAAATAAAATTATCAAAGAAGATATTAAATATCTTTTTCTAAATAATAACTACTTAACTGATGAAATGTTGGATGCTGAGTTTAAAGCTTCTAAAACTATTTTAGAAAAAAGAATACACTCATCAATTTTACCTATTTCAGACTTACAATTACCAAACTTTAATGAAAAATTTTATCTTGATATTCTTAGAATTGCAAAACAGGAACCGAACTCTTTCCGTAAATCCTTTTACACAAAATAACAAAAAATTCGTCAGTAACAAAATCACTAATACCTGGTTATCTTACTAAGATAA
>CAJVQA010000115.1:0-43663 GCA_910591915.1 Cetraspora pellucida
GGAGCTAGTTGGAGAGAAACAAACCCAATTCGAGCACTAGAACCAGAAACAGAGAACACTCAATATAATTGGTCAAGTTTTTAAAAAAAGATGAATAGAACAAAAGGTATTTATTGCACATCAAGAAAACTCAGCACAAGAAGAGCAATAGCGATTTAATGCATAATAGATGGTCTGCCAACATTAAAAGAATTAAATAAAAGAAGACCAGAAATATATAAAATGATTGATTGCCAAGTATATCAAAAAGGTGAAAATGAAACTCAAGCACATCTAGCAAGCTGCAGTAGACAAAGAAGTTTGTAGAAGAGAATTCAAAAGGTAGCAGCAGCAGCAACATAGAATAGCCTTAAAGAAAATAAAAAAGTTAGAATCATGCCTTTAGTACTATATGAGGCATTATTTGAAAAAACAGAAGCAGAGAAAATTGCTAATAGGACAGCTTTAATAAAAGGGCTAACAATGAATAAAGTTGAAAAGCAGATTAGTCAGATCTTAAATAGCCAGGCAACATGAAAATGCATAGATATAGTCACAAGAACAGTGTAGAATACATTCTTCGACCAAGTATAGAGAGTTTAATGCAGGAAAGTACAAGAATGGGAAAAAGAAGTTAATATAACAAACAAGATGAAAAAAGGTGCTCGAATTATAAGAAGATCAGAAAAAAGAAGAAAAAAGAATAAGATGACAAAGAAAGAAGAAAAGAAAAAAGAAGTAGAAAAAATGAACTAAATGAAGGAAGAAGTTTTGAAGACAATCGATATGCTTGTCACAAAAAGGGAAAGACCTTTCTGGTATGGCTTTAAGTAGTTAAATGAGCAGTCTATCTCTAACTGAAATAGTGTGGCAGGTTGCACTTAGGTACCAATAGGGTGGCCGAGTGATGCTAGACTTGAGTATTGGGAAATTCTATGTAATTATATGTATTTAGTTTCAAGAATCTTAATAAAGTACTAGCGTAACTGCTTAAGGTTAAAAAAAAAAAAAAATTTATTTTATAACTTATAATTTTTAAAAATTTTATATTATAGTTTCGAAGTTTAAGATTATAGTTTTGAAGTTTTGGGTTTTGAAGTTTTGGATTAGAACCTTCTGAAACTAGTTTCAGGTAGGTTTTGTTTTGAGTGCCAACTCTAATATATATCAATATATAAATGTATATGCATTAATTTTATATATATCAACTAGCAATGTTAGTTGGACAGGTGACTTTATCACCTGCTTGCAATTTTTTAGCTAATGAAATGAAGTTCTGCTTATATATATATAGTAAAAGATTATGATATTATTATTTGCTTAGTAACATGTAATTGATAGTTATTAGTAATAGACATTTTTTGAGTGTAATTATTGAATAGTTAGTTTTTTTTATTAATTAATTATGGTATGTGTTTTTAATTATAATTTTTTTATATAGATTGTATTAATATATAAACTTTTTTTATATAACTAAATTTAAGCTGAGACTAGGATTATTTTTTAATTAAGACACAAAGGTAATTGTAATAATAAAATTTTGTAGTATAGTTATTTCAAATTTATATGTTTTTATAATTTATTATAAAAATTATAATATAAGAATTAATTTTGAGAAGTTTTTTTTTCTGTTTGTTTGTTTGAGGCTTTTTGACTGCAAAGCTTTATATATGTTTTTATATAAGGGTGAAATAAAAGATGATAAATAAGTGAAATGAAGAAAAGATATGTTAAGGATAATATATTACAAATACAGTTATTTTTTATTTTTTAAATAATAGTAGTTTTTGTAGATAAATGAAATGAGAAGTTATGTTGAATTATGAATGATAGTATTTAGTGATAGTGGTTTACATGTGATGAGTTCTAATTAGTTATATTCTTCAATTATAGTGGAGCTTGTTATAAATGCAGTACAATTTAAAGAATGTATTTTTATATTGCTTTATTTAGTGCAGTAACTTAAAGCTATATAAGCTTGATTAGATTCAAATATATAATCATTTAAATTTAAAAATACATCTGGAAGTATTAGGCCTTGTGTTTTATGAATAGTTAATGCAAAAGTATTTTGTATGGAATATTGTGTATAGCTTGCTAATAAGCTATTAATGTCAAAATTAGTAATAATTTTGAAAAAAGAAGTGTCTATAAAGGCACCTTCAATGCAGAAACTAACAGATATAATTTTTGTATCTAGGTTGAGGTCTGTTATGATACCTATAGTACTGTTGACTATATAATGATAACTTTGTGAATTATTTAGAAACATGACTCTCACACCAGGTTAAATTCTTAGTATGTTAGGTAAATTTGTTTTATTTTTAAAATTATATTGTTTTGAATCATCATTACAAATATAGTTGTTAATAATATCGATGCATTTGAAGATCATAAATTTATCTTCTTGAATAGGAATCATTGTAGATATTATTTTATTAATTGTATCAGCATTTTCTCAGTATCCTACAATGTGTGTTGTATTTAGGTTTGTATATGAATTAGAGAAAATTGATTCTGATTGTTTCTATAGTAATGTATTCTATATTTGGTCATTGATATTTTCTAGTCTAATTTTTTGTAGAAGATTGTAAAATTCTATATCTTCAATTTGTCTTTAAGGCTCATGAAGAAATAATAAATAAAAAAGTTTCTATAAGGGTGATTGGTAAACAAAAGAACTATAAATAGGAGGTAGTTGTGCTAAGTTACCAACTAAAACAATATTAATTCCTCTGAACAGATAATTATTTTTATATAATAACTTGAATAATTTTGAGATATAGATCAGAAGTTGATCTAATACCATTAAGATTTCATCAATAATGATTGTGTTTATCTAAGAGAGAGAATTTATATAGTTGGAATCTCTGAATATAAGTATATATAAGCTGAATTTATTTTGAATAATTTGTAAGACAGAGTGAATAGTGGCATCATTGATATTTTGAACAGCAATCTTGATTGGAGTTATAAAAAAATAGTTTTAATCAGATTTTTGAAAATAATCTAACAAAATGTATATCATATATGATTTGCCAGTACTAGCTAGGTTTATGATAAAAAAAAAGTAATAATGTAAACCATCTCACAGGCCTAAATAATTTGTTATAGTTTGTAAACAGCTGTATTAACTTGGCAATAAATTAATTGTTAGATTTATAAATACAATTTTTGAAGATATTTTAATAGAATCTAATTGTATTTTAATAATATCAACTATATTGGTTGTTAAGATTGAATGTAGTATTGATAATATTATTTTGATAAAAAAGTTAAATTGGTTTAAGGTGTGTGCTGTTTGTCTTATTACAAATTTATGATTTTGTGCTTGAATTGACTTATGTATATCTGAAAATAAGGATAGAAAATGATTACAGTAATTTTGATAATTATTACACAATTTGGTTTCAAATCTATATAAAAATTTTAATAATAATTATTAATAGAAATATAGTTTACCATGTTCTGATTGTAAGTAATGCATGCAGATTAATATAAGTTTGTGTGTTTATCAATAAAATTTTTAAGGTTATTGTGATATATTGTTCTATTAGAGTTATTTGGTAAGAATGTTTTAATGTTGTATAATTCAAAATATATTTTATAAGTCATGTCATTAAATATATTATCTATTGGTTGTGCAAAGTATTTCTCTATTTTATTATTCTAATAGAGATTGTTATTAAGAGAATTGATTATATAAAATAGAAAAATTGCTTTGGATTGAGTATTTGGAAAGTTTTTTGTCAAATATTGAACTTGTATTGAGAAATTTATAATGTGTTTACTGAGTAACAAAAACATCAGCTTCATTAAGCCCATTTATTATGCATAAATATATTTATAGTAATGTGTTTTTTCACATATATTAAACAAATGAGTAAGTTCTGATTTACTTATATATTTAGTTATATAGCAGGCAAGACCTTTGTTTGTAATATATTGAACATTAATATAAGCATTTCATATTATTAAAGTAGGTATATAATATGGAATTATTCATTGGTCTTCTGAAGTTAGGCATTTATATGTATATCTGTAGTTATTAAGATAGTAATGAGTAGATTCAGAAAATGGATAAGGAAAACCTTTTTTGCACATAGACTCTAAAGGAGCAAGGCTTTTATATTTAGAACTACAAGTGTATATTTGAAAAGTGCAAACTTTTTAATAAAGCTTTTGCTCTAAATTGGGATCTGGAAGGGTTGATCAAATAGTATTTGAGCTAATCATTTTAGTTATATTTGAGGTTGTTTAATAGACTTTATGTAAGTGAGCTGCTTCATGATTTTGAAATTCTATTTGATCAAAAAAATGTATATAAGAGCTCCATTCACTGATATTTTGTTTTTCCAAACATGTTTTTTAAGATTCTATAACATGTGAATAAAGTGAAGTATTATATATAAAGGTCTGTTAGTTGATAATAGATTGTTATTATCAGTACTGACAAGTATATTACAAAGATAACTTTAAGAACCTTCAGATATTGATAAAGTAATAAATATGAATAGAAGATTGAGTTTATGAATCATTATGTTTAAATACTTTTTTTTTTGAAAATAGCTATCTCTAATATGAATAAATATAGGAATTGGAGTTGTTTTTATTTCATTATAGTGCCAACTACCAGTATAAGTGCTTCTTTCAATAATATCAATTGCAGTTAGTGGGTGATGTGATTCATTGATTGTTAATTTCATATTAATCATTATGTGTTTTGAAAGTTTTTATATTTTTCTAACTAAAAATATATCTATGCCAGCCAGTAATAGTGTAGTCAAAAACAGGAATCTTTAGACAGCAAGTAATGTTTGATATATTTTCTGAATATATTATGTTATTGCTATATATTTTCTAATTAATTTCTCATTTCACAATAGTGGCCATGACCATCTGAATATAAATCTGAAAATAGCAATGGCTTAAGATTGGGGTTATTAAGAGCAATTGGAATTTTGTTTATCTTGATATTAAATATAAATCTTGCTATTAATCAATTGTAATGAGCATCTTTATTGTAAATCTCAGAGGGAAAGTTTTAATAAAGAACTACTATATCACCATATCAAAATAGAGAAGTAGTTTTATTAACAGATGAATAAGTAGCAATAGGAAACTGATTACTTGTGCTCAGAATTATTTATAAGTACTCATGAAAATAAGAATTATTTTCTTTAAACTAGTCAATAGCATTTGCTATTGAGTTATCAAACCAAGAAGAAAGTACAAAATAATCAGGTAAGAGTGCACTTAGGTAAGCATCCAGGATTTCTAAATAAAGGCTTAAAGAGTGAATATTTTAAGAATAATTAAAGGTACTTACTAATGATCTATATTCTGAAAAAGGATTGGCACTAGGTGTACATCTCAAAGAACAATGAAGAAAAATAGATAACAAGCACCTGTATTTTTCTAATGATATAGAATTAATTTCAGATGAGATCTGGCAAAGATAAAGAGAATAATTACAATTTTGATTTGTTTTATATAATATACATATCATGATGCAATCAGGAGGTAAATTAGAGTTAGTAATTAATAGAGTGTTTGGGTATGCTATAGTAAGAGATAAGTTATGTTAAAATTTCAATAAGTCTACATTGATTTTTCTGAATATATAAGTTTAGAACAGATAAAGCAGAGAATATAGAGAAATTGAGTTAATATATCTTGGTCAAATTTGTCTATAATTTTTTGAAATTATACAGATATAGACTATGGAATATGTGAATAACATCATTTATATTCACAATTTGCTCTTCTAGAGTATATTCTAAGAGCTCTATATTGAGAATTTGAAGTATATTAAATAACATTATTGATAATGTAATTAGTGTTTACATAATTGATTAATTTGTGAAGAACTTGAGTAACAAAAATTGTAATTAAAGAGTAAAATTTATTGTATTTAAATAATGAATTAATAGGTATATTTATAGAAGAAGCAAAATTTGAACATTTAGTTAAAGTAAAAAAGTAAAGTTTTTTATATAATTATTTTTCTTATCAATATTGTTTTTTATATTTAAATAATGAATTAACAGGTATATTTATAGAAGAATCAAAATTTGTAGTATTTAGTTAAAGTAAAAAAGTAAAGTTTTTTATATTTATTTTTCTTATCAATATTGTTTTTTGTTTTTTTTTATTGATATTATTCTTATTATACAAATATGAAGTTATTAATGAATTAAATATTTATATAAAATTTAATAACTACAGTCATCCCTCATTAATATCAGCCTATTTGGATTGGTTTAAATTCATGTTGATAGAGATATTAATGAGGGATTATATTAAAGTTAATATATATAAGGAAATTTTAATATATAAAAATTTAGAAAAATTTGGTTTATAGTCTAGGTTGATATTAATGGGATTGATATTAATGATGAATGACTGTATTTGATTTTTGATTTAATATAATTATTTGCAGTATTTAAAAGTATTTAAACTTGATATTATTAATTTTTCTGAATTATTATTTTTTATTACATATTATGTTATTATGGAAGAATTATTAAATAATGTTCAGCCAAATCAACAATAATCTGTTAGTAATTGTTATATTTTTTAAGAAAATACTTTGTTAGTTTAATAAGTTAAAGTGCAAACTTAATAGTTATATTAGTACATCATTTATTATAACTACAATTATTATTATAGAAAGTTATTAAGCATTGATTAAGCATTTAAATTACCAATTATTGATTAAATAATAAGCATGACAATTTTATAAATAGTAATAAAAATAAAATTTAATCTATATTTAATAAAAAATAATTTATTAGAAAAGAAAGAAAAGTTACTATTTTAATTATTAGTAAATAAAAAAAAAAAAACTTAAAATATTATGATAAGATTTAGAATAATTTTTAATGTTTTTTTAATTATTTTTTACTTTGAAGTATTTTATTATATAGGAAATAAATAAAAAAAATTCTTGACTATTTGATTAAATGGTGTTTAGTTAGATTAAAATATTGTTATATGATTATAACAAACTGATAAAAATTTTTACTATATTTTTTAATATACAAGCATTATACTTTTTTTTTTTATTTAAAAAAAAAAATTCTCTAATTACAAGACTGATTATATTTTATGTAATTTTACTGAATAAATTAAAAATTATTTATTTTTAGAGTATGTTAATAAAAAAAAAAATCTTGTCCTTACTGAATTCAATCTATACCTGTACTTTAATTTAAGTATTAGCAGATGTTAGAGTAGATACACTTAACTTATTTGAATTAGCTAAAGCTTCTTTTGCTAAATCTGTTATTTTTCAATAATTATTAACCTGGAGATAAGGATTAGTTGTTAAAGATGTTAATTCTTTCTTTCATCTAGTATTATTTTTTACTCTTATTACTATTGTTTTAGCAACAGATGGTTTGTTTGATTTGTCTAAACTTTCAGATTCTCACAAAAGTGTTGCAAAAGTTCTAGATTCTTTTTTTTGATCATCTAGAAAGAATAAAGATTTAATATGAACATAATTTTTTTTTTTTATTAAATAATGCTCAAGTAAAAACTTTATTATATATAGAAACATAAGTTCTAAATTTAAAGATTTCTAAACTACATTTGTGCTACAATTAGGTACCCAATGTGACATTACACCTCCTATTTCCTATATTATGCTATAGCTAACTATTTCAAATTAGGTTCTAGTTAGAATAGGTTAGAGGAAACCTTCGAGTGATTGTCTAAATATTAAATTATACAAGTTGTTAGAGAATATCCTTGTAAGAACCATTTTGTAATTAAGGATTTGGTATTTATAAGTTGAGAAAGAGTTTTAGTACTGTTTAGAGAATTGGGTAAGATTGGTAAACTGATTTTGGTACATTTGGATTTTGATGTGATATTGCAAGAGTTTTTTCATTAATGTTGATATATATTACAGATAGACCAAAAATCTTGGTGATATCAGTTAAGTAGTTTGTTTGAATGATGGAGTAGAAAAGTATCTGTTTGTTTATTAATAAGTGTTTTGATGTTCTTATATATAGTAGCAGAATAAGTTCCAGTAATAATATATAAAATATATTTGTATTGATAATTTGAAAAATAAAGTGTAAAATTTAGAAGAATATTTAATAAAGTTGTTGGGATTGTGCTAGTAATTTGGAGCAATTGCAGAGTGTTATATATAATATTTTCAAGTAATTGTAGAATATTTGTGATATTGCTAGGGCATGAAAACAAATAAAGAGTATCTTCAATGTTTGTGTAGCAGGAACAATAAGGTGTAGTATAGAGATAGAAGTAGTGAATATTAAGGTTTTGCATAGTTGGTAAGTTATTAATAAGAATTTTAATACAAAAAAAATATTTTTGTAAGTTATCTTCAAGAAAAAAGATAATTTTGAATAGAAGAGACTATTTAATATTAATAATATTTTGAAAAAATTTTAAATTTGACTATTTGGCAATTTCTTGAATAGTTATAATGTTTTTAATAAAGGTGTATACTTTAAAGAGAATTAGAAGATTGTTCTATAAGAAGTAATTTGGAGTACTGAATTTTGAAATATTAAGCTTAATAATAGATTTTAAGGTTTCTTATTTAGCAAGTGAATCTGCTTGGTTATGAAATAAGTTTGTAGAATATGATTTGACTTTATGAAAAATGGTAGTAATGTTTTTAAGATGTTTAAAATAATTAATTTAGTGGATGATATCTTAGTTTTTAGTTTGTATAGGTTTGGAAATGATAGGTTGTTCAAAATTTTTAATAGCAGTTGTATTATCTATATAGATATTTAAAGAAGTATTAGATGAAGTTGTAAGTAAAAGATAAAGAACTGCTTTAAGCTTAGTGCAAGTTGAGCTAAAATAGGATTGTATATCTGCATTGAATTTTTGATGTATCATATTTGCAAATTCATTTTATATCAGATTTTACATCTGGAGTTTGAAGATTTTTGATTGATCTATCAATATAAAAATGTAGTTTATTTGTATTGAGTTGGGAAATAAGATAATTAAGATCAGTTAATTGTTTTTGATATATTAATAAATGGATGAGTTGTTGAATGAGTTAAGCATCATAGAATAATAAAATTATTTGTAGTTGTAATGAAAAAGGTGGTTGAAAGGAAGTAGAATTATGTATATTGATTAAAACTAAGATTTCTCTAAAATCAATTTGAATAATTGTTTGGTTATTTGATTTGTTGGTTAGATTATAAGATAAATAGAAGAATTGGTAGTTTGGTGTAGAGTGATTAGAAGTTGAGAAAAGCTGTGAAAGACCTAAGGTAGATGGAGAGATTTTAAAGAAAGAAGGTTATTAAAGAATGGTTTGATGAGAGATATAGAATAGTTGATTTTTTATTTTATTTTTTTTTTTGTATTAAAGGCCATATTTGTGGTGATACTTTATTGACTGTATATTGGGTTAGCTATTACAACTATTTTTACAGAGATGAGGGTACAGCTAGTCACATGTGCAACTTTTGGTTGCCTATTTAAGTAGTCTGCCCTAAGGTTCTACACTAGATGCCATACCTATAACCTCTAGGAGATTATTCATTTTAAACCCTCTGATCATCTGCCCTGTCATATTGGAATCCCCAACTAACCCTCATATATACCTAACCAGTATACTGTCTGAGCAGTATGGTACCTACCCTTTTTGTACTAGTTTCTAGACCATTACACATTTCAGAATACGTCATCTGCCAGTAAGGCACAGGGGGCCCTCTGTTGTTAACTATCTAACCACTTTTAGAACACTAATACAGGCTACTCTTGCAGAGTTTACCCAGACCCCAGTACTAACTTCATAGCATATCCCTAGTACTTTTAATATACCCCTGCTTTGAACTCAGACTCCCAATCAGATAGCCTAGAAGGACTGTGACCTGTCCTTAGTATATTGAGGCTGGCCCAATATCCTTTTCCTCTGGTCCAAAATCCAATGGCCTGGTTGATAGTACCTCTCACCCAAGATTCTTGCCTGTCTGAATCCTTCACATTGGTATCCATTTTCTAGGTCTAGCCTTTACAGTAGTATTGTCGAAGATCTGTGTTACCTCTCTGCTCAGAATTTCCAAGTGGGTTCAAGCTTCTTAGTTCTATAGATTTATACAGCTCAAGGACTTATTTTAGGTTTGCACCACCTGGTACCGATTTGCATTCCTCTGTGTAACAGGCTACATGGATGCCCCAGACCTGCCAGTCATGCTGGTGTGACCATAGTTACAGGTATCCTATTCCAACTGATTGACAGAATGTCGTCACTGTAATACTGTCTATATATTACATAAGTGATTATTCAAATTTTGCCATTGGTGGGTTTTGAACTCACAACCAACTACTTGGAGGTATGACAACTTAACCATTTCACTAAGTCGCCACATTCAGAATAGTTGATAATTTGTATAATAAAGTTGATAAAAGGATAAAGAATTTAAAAATAGATGTGGTAATATTAATTTAGTTGTGTTAAGAAAGAGATTTGTAGAAGGTAGATTTAGAGTAAACTAAGTTATATTGATAAAATTAGATTAATTTAGTTGTAGAATTTATGTGAACCATTGTAGTTGATGGCCTTTAGTTGATTTATTTGTGTGTAAATATATATTATTCCATAAAAGAATATTTTTGTTATCTGCAGTTGTAATTTGTTCTATGAAAATAATTTTGTTGTTTCTAAGACTATTGATAGTAGTAATAGGTGGGTTAAGAGAAAGAATATTATAAATAATATAAGAGTTTTTTTGTATTAATGAAGGATAAAGAGAGATTTGTGAATTAATTTGGAAGAAATATTATTTAAAGCAAGTTAAGAAAGGTGAAAGAGTAAAGTATAATTTTGTATTTTATAATAGTAGTTAATTAAGATATTAGTTAAGAGTTGAGAAGATCATATTTTAGTTAGCCAGTCTCTAATTCATTGTATACCAATGTTTTTGAGAATTGGTAGTGTGTTAAAAATATTTTCAGTATTAGATGTACTAACTTTTTAAATAATATTATTGAAGAATAGTAGGTTAAAAGTAAGTAGATTGGTAAGTATTATATTGTTAGTGTTTTTGGCTAATGATAGCATTTTTTGATATGAATAGTAAATAGGCAAGTAAATTTAGATTGTGTATTTGCATGAATTGAAGTAATTTGAAGCAGATATTCTAAAGAAGTTTATAAAATTAGATTAAAGAGTGCTGAAATTTGTGAAGGTGTTACTTTTTTGTATCAAATAAAAATAAGAAAGTTTTTAATTTTATTTTGAATTTGATTGAGAGCTGGTGTAGGAGAACCTTCACTATTATAAAAAATACCAAGATAGCATATAACATCTTAAGGTTTTCTAGAAAAAATAAGCTGATTGCACATTGTAAGAGAAGAAGTTGAGTTTGATGAGAATTTGGATTTAATATAAAGAAGATCAGATTTGGAAGCATTGATTTTTATATTATTAAGTTTATATAATATAGAAGTATTATTTATAATGTTTTGCATTACATTTGCACTTTCACAATGCCAGGTAGTATCATCCATGAAGGCCAATAGTAGATTTATTATTAAAGAGGATGTTGTATTTGTTATGATATCAATAGGAAATTGGCATGAAATTTTGAGTAAATGGTTTTTGTGTTTTTTGTGAATGAAAAAGAATATAGGGTCATAATAAATTTTTCATACTAATGGTGAGTATGTTTCACTTTATTCAATACCAGAGTTGATTGGTATTGGAGAAATAAGACTATGAACAGTAATAACTCTGGCAAAGTGATAAGAATGTAATTCAGTAATAAGGTTGATTCATGTTAAGTGAATTTCTATTTTTTTGCATGTGTCTTGAAGTCTTGATATGTTAATTTTATCAAAAGCCTTAGACATATCTTGAAAGAGAATCCAGGCTTCTTTATTATTAACTTTGTAATGTTCAATTATATTATATAAGATTTGTATAGAAAGATGAGTTGAGAAGTTTTTAGTAGTTGCAAAGTTTAAATTTGATAAGAGATTGTGACTTAAAATAATATTATCTAGTCAGTTTGTGAATATTTTAATAAAAACTTTTTTGAAAGGTTCTATTATTGAGATTGGTCAAACTTGATTTAGTGTATAGTCTTAGTTTAATTTTTTAGAAATTAAAAAGATGTTAAAAGATTTCCAGTCTGAGGAAATTTTTTGCAGTTGAAAGCATTTGTTTAAGAAGAGTCAAAAGATATATTGTGCTTTGGGGCTAGAGAATTTTATATGTTCATAGCAGGTTTCAAGAGGTCCCACTGCTTTTTGATTAAGTAAGTCAGGAATTAGGTTTTGCTATTCTTGTTCAGATATATCATAAATAAGATTTTGATAATGGATTTCAAATTCAGAATATGGTTTATAAAGTGAAAAGTATTCAGATGATGATAGAATAGTTTTAAGAGAATTGGTTTTAAAATATTTATTGAAATAATGTTTAATTGTATTAAGAATTTTCTCATGTTCTGTAAGAAGATTGTTGTTAAGAAGTAATCTATCAATATGAATATTGTTGTATTTTTTAAATATTTTTTTATAAAAAAGTTTAGGTATTTCTTTAAATGATCTGTTTTGATCTTCTATTTTTTCTTTGATTTCATCATATATAAATTGTTGATATTGGTAATTAAGTGCAGTTTTAATAAGTTGGAATTTTTCTTTAACTTGGACTAGAGAGGGTAAAAGTATTTGAAAAAAGAGTCTAGATATTTAGTTTGATATTTGATAAGTAGTGTATTAAAGTTAATTGAGTCTATGTGATTTTTAAGGAATTGTATTTCTTTGTACCAGAAATAAAGTGGAAAGTGTTTTGATGAAGGTGAGACTTGGATTTCTTTAATAGTTTTAATTTTTTTAAAAGGAATATGTTTGGTTGAAGCTTTAATTAATGTTTTGTGAATTTTATTCCATATAATATTAAGTTGATTTTGATTTATAATTGATAGGATTTTAGAACCTAAGTGTTGAAGATTTTTGGTTGTTTGATCAGTATAGTTTTCAAGATTTTCTTTAGTGCAATTTTTCTAAAGAAAGCCTTTGCATTTGTGTTATTTATGAGGTTTAGGTTTATTAATTATAATAGAGATTCTAGAGTTATAGTATGGTAATCTGATTTGATTATATCAGATGTAAGGATTTCTATATAATCAATGTTAGTAACAAATAAGTTGGTCCAAATTTGATCAATTTGATTTTGTATATTGTTGTGACTGAAAGTAAAATTATAAGTATTTGGATAAAAAACTTGAAAGATATCTTTAAATTAAAAACTAATTAGGTATTGAATAATTTGACTTTCAAGAATTGATGATTTTTTTGAAGACAATCTATTATTTCTTGAATTTGAAACACTGTTTAGGTCTTCTATAATGATTAATTTGTATTTGTTATTTTGAATAAGAAAAATTAAATAATCTTAAACTTTTTTGTAAAGTTGGTTTTTCTCATAAGTTGTAAAGTATATTTGAATAAGCCTGATTAACATATTTTTGAAATGAAAATCAAGACCAATTATATGTTTATTGAAATTATGAGACTTGACAATATATTTGGAGATTTTTTAGTGAACAAAAATTCCAACTTCAGCTTGATGAGAATTTGTAAATAAGCTTCAGAAACTAACATAGTTTTGGATTTGATTGCTTATGAATTTGCCTTCTTTGAATGATAGATGTGATTCAGAAAGTTCAAATTTTTGAAATTTTTTTCTTGTAAAAGTTCAGTTAAGACAAGTTTTTTATTAGCTTGTAAGAGTCTATTAATATTTATTGAACCAATTTTAATTGGAAGAGAAGTATGTTCAGGTAAAGTTAATGATAAGGTGGTTAAAAATAATGTAGGAGTGTTTGGATTAGATAATTGATCAGATATAAAAAAGAAAGCAGAATTTGTATCAGGTATTTTTTAGTTGAGAGTAGATAATAAAGGTAGGTGGCTATATGTTTTATAAAGGGAAGGATCTATTGTAATATGATTTGGTAATGTTTGATCTATAGTATTTAAGTAGATATATGTTTCTGTTTTGTTAGGGTTTATAGATATTTTTATTGAACTTAGAAAAAGATTGTTATATAAGTGTTGAATAAAATTGTTAAGTGTAACTGGTTTTAGTATTTGAGATAAGTTTTGGTATTTTATAAATTTGTTGTAGCATTTGTCTATCTCTATTAGGATTAAAGCATTGCAAGTAGAGATAGTATTTGTAATGTTTTCTATAAAGTTACTCATTGTTTTAAGCTCAGCTTGCACAGCTGTAAAGAATATTATAACCTGCCCTGTACATTGGGTCTAGTTATCATAATCCTGGTCCTTCATTACAATAGGCTTTACTGCTTGCCTACTGTTATAATTTTCCTTTAAGAATAGTCTACTAAGAGTAGAAAATATCATAATCTTAGAGATGGCAGTTGTTTTAATATTATTTGTAGAAGAACTTATTGAAAAAGAGTTTCTTTTTATAAATTGGAGTTTTTAGATGATTTGTTTTGAAAGGTAAGGTTATCAGAATCAATATCCTTAGTAATAGATATAGTTGAGTTTTCTTCTTCTTTTTTTTCAGAATTATTTAATTTTTGCATAAAGAGCATGTTATTGTATTGTGTAAAAATAGATATATTAAAGTGTTTAATTTAAAAATTTTCAGCTTCAGGGTAGTATATTTTATCATAGTCAATTTTAATTTGCTTGAGAGATATTTTAAATTGAGATTAAATTTCATAGTAGGTAATTATGTAAGCTAATATGTGTATATCAGTAGTAGAGTCTATGATTTTTTTAAGCGCTTTCTCTTTAGATAACTCTTGAATACTATTATTTTCTGCTGCTGTTTGTAGGTATTTTTTTAAGTATTGGTAAAAGTAGTATGTAGTTTGAGCAATTTCACTGTTTACATTGTTAAGTGATGCAAAGTCTTTTTCAGTTGATATGGCTAATTTTCTTAGTTTAGTTATAGGTGTTAATTTTGAGAATATTGCTGCTAATTGTTGTTCTGGTTGAAATAATTTGGTTTTTAATAGAGGGTGGTCCCATTCTTTTGTGTTAGTTCTAACACTGAATAGAATTTAAATAATTGTACGAAATAGTAATTGGAAATACTTTCAAGGCAATGTTCTGTTTTTTCTAGTAATAAGTTGCAAGATTTGTTATTACATTTATGAAAATGATGAAGTGCTGCTTTAAAAGTAGTTTTAGATCATTCTTGAAGTGTAGATAAAGTACTTGGAAGAAAGTAAGTTTCTGGTAAAAGTTCTTTTTAGTCTTCAATAAGTTTTTGAGATATTAACATTTTGATATAGTTACTTGTTTTTTGTTGATCAATTTTTTTAAATTAAATTTTGTAGTTTTTAAAGAATTTTTAAAACCAGGCTTCATAAGTTTTGATATGAGGTTTAAGTAAAAGAATTTTGAAATTATCATTAAATTTTTTTGCAGGAATATTTAATTTAACTTTAATATTGAATCTGTTGTTATTTTGAATATCGAATAGTAGCTTATCTGTATCATAATTGATATTAAAGTTTAAAGTAAAGTGTAGTAATTTGATGTCAAGTTTTTTTATAAATTTTTCAAAGTTAATAGTTTTGTAAGTATGGTTTAAATATAAGTGTAAGCATGCTATGTTAATGAAAACTTTTTTTTGTTGTTTGCTAAGTATAGTAAAATGAAGTAATATGATTGAAAAATATGTAAATAGTCCAGTTAAGTAAACAGTACTGTTATAAATTTGAATACTAAGCCTTTAAAAGTTTTAACTAAAACTTTAAAAGAAATAGGGTTTGATTTGTCAAATTCAGGATTAGCTTCAAGAATAAAGTCAGTTAGGAATTTGAATTTGCTGCTAGCCATTTTATTAAGTATATAGTTAAATTAATATTTAGCAGAAGGTCTGTTATTTGGTTTTGTTTCAGTTGGTTCATATATTATTACTAATACTCAAATTTAAGTAAGCCTTGGCCACTCTTGTAGGTTTAGATTACAAATTATATGTTTAAGTCTTTATACTTTATATGTAATTTAAAAGCAAGCTTTTTTTATAAAAATTTTAATTGAATTTCAATAAAGTTAAAGACATGACCTCACTGTTAATATTTAAAAAATAAATAAAATTAGTTATTATTCAATATAACTATTTATTAATAGATATTTTTTAAATTTTTCTATTGGCTTTTAATTATATTTGGAACTAATATATTCTTATACTTAAAAAAAGCATCATTAAACTCTTTAAAATTTGTTTAATTTAACTTATTTTTAAGATTTATTTTTAAATTAAGATTAATGTAAAATATATATAAATGATAAATTGAATCTGAAGTTTTTAAGTTTATTATACTAATTATTACTGAATCTGAATTAGTAAATATGAGATTTAGTATCTGACTTTCTGTATTTTTTTTTTTTTTTTTGTTAAAGGCTATACTTGTAGTGATACTTTATTGACTTATATTGGATTAACTATTACAACTATTTTTATAGAGATGAAAGTACAGCTAGTTACACATGCAACTTTTGATTGCCTATTTAAATAGTCTACTTTAAGGTTCTACATTAGATACCATATCTATAATCTACTAGGAAATTATTCATTTAAACTCTCTGATTATCTGCCATGTTATATTGGAATCCCAACTTATTCTTTATATATATCTAACTGTTATATTGTCTAAGCAGTATAGTACCTACTCTTTTTGTACTGGTTTTCAGGCTGTTACATATTTCAGAGTACATCACTTGCCAATAAAATGCAAGAGGCCCCCTATTGTTAACTATTTATCTACTTTAGAACACTAATACAGACTACTTTTACAGAGTTTACCCAGTCTTTAGTACTGACTTCATAGCATATCCTTAGTACTTTTAGTATATTTCTGTTTTGAATTCAGACTTTCAATCAAGATAGCTTAGAAGGACTGTGACTTGTCCTTGGTATATTGAGACCAGCCAAATAATTTTTTCTTCTGGTCCAAAATCTGACAGCCTGGTTGGTAATACTTCTCACTCAAGATTCTTGTCTGCCTGATTTCTTCACATTGGTATCTATTTCCTAGATCTAGCCTTTACAGTAGTACCATCAAAGATCTGTGTTACCTCTCTGCTCAGAATTTCTAAGTGAGCTCTGGCTTCTCAGTTCTATAGATTTATATAACCCAAGAACTTATTTTAGATTTGCACCACCTAGTACTGGTTTGCATTCCTCTGTGTAACAGATTATACAGATGCCCCATACCTGCCAGTCATGCTGATGCAACTATAGTTACAGGTATCTTATCTTAACTGATCAACAGAATGTTGTTGCTGTAATACTGTCTATATATTACATAGATGATTATCCAAATTTCATTATCAGTGGGTTTTGAACTTACAACCTATCACTTGGAAGTATAACAACTTATTCACTTCACTAAGTTGCTATACCCTTTTTTCTGCATATTTTTTAATTATCCTTAACACCAAAATAAAACTACTTTCTGTCTTATTTTTAAGTAATGCAGTTGCAACAAGCCATGTTTAATTATAATAGTTAATAATAACAAAAAAACATACTATTATGTTATACTTATTAGTATAAGACATTGCTTAAAGAAAAAAATATTGTAATAATTGTTTTATAAATTTTGTTATTTAGATAACAATTATACTAATTCATATAATTAACATTCATCTTTTTCAAACTTTGTCTTTATAAACTAATAAGTGTCTTTAGTTTGTCTTAAATATAATTATTTTATAAGATCTGATGTATCATATTTAACTCATGTTATTAAACTTTTTTTGACCATTTAAATTGCATTATAAAGTGCTTTTTGATAAATCTTTTTTTTAGAAACTTTTTTTTTAAAAGATATCTAATACTTTTGATAATAGTTATACTATAATGTATACAAAACTCAATAAACTCAACTATTTTATTACTAAACTTATAATATTTTGCTATACTAGTTAGAGATGAAAGAATTATTAAGTGGTTATGTTCATTTATAATAGTGGTAAAATGAATCATAGATGTACTTTTTGAAAAGTTTTTATTAACTCTTTATTGACAAGATGCCTTTGATTTTTAATTCTTTTGATTATTTAAATTTAATATTTTTTTTGTCAGATACTTAACAGAGAAACTGTATTTTCAACTAACCCTAGTTAAAATTTGATTATC
Organism: Cetraspora pellucida; assembly: GCA_910591915.1. NCBI lineage: Eukaryota > Fungi > Glomeromycota > Glomeromycetes > Diversisporales > Gigasporaceae > Cetraspora > Cetraspora pellucida. The sequence continues at coordinate 18,128 of CAJVQA010000115.1, forward strand.
ATTTTCTAGTTGAGTTTTAATTTGTTTTTTTGTATACTAAAACCTTTTTCTAACTCATGTATTTAAGAAATTTTTAGTATCATTTCAAGTATAAAAAGACTACTCTAAAATATTTAAATTATTTAACTAAAGTGTCTTATTTACCTTAAAAAAATTATTATTCTAACCTTAATAAAACTCAATATCTAAATTTTGCTTAACACAAATTTTAATTTGATATACAAAAAATATAAAAACTTATCTAAGATTATTTTAAGCAAAGAAACATTTGATTATTCATATGAAGAGTCTGTATCTGTATCATATATAAGGACCTAACTTATGTCATATTCAATTAATGTTTCATTAAATGATTTGTTTGACTCTTTGTTTATTGCTTTGTTAAGTGACTTATTTGGCTCTTTGTTAATTGTGACATCAATGAATTCAATATCCTTATATAATTTTATAACTGAAGCTTCTGTATTTGATATCCCCGTAGTTGATGATTTAATTGGTGCTTGTATAGTCAATGTGTTCTGAGAGGTAAAAAAGACTATTAAAATGCATAAAAATTAACACGTGAACTATAAATATGTTAAAGACGTGTCTATTAGTGCCTGCTTTTAAATATTTTTTTACTTCCATATTTACTTTCAACACACCCATGTCACTAATGTTGAGAATTTAACAATATTCCTGTCGTTTAACAAATTATAACCCTTTAACAATATTAAATCAGTGGACAAAAAAAGATTCGCTTTTGTTCTGATCGAACCCTTATTTATTTATTTAATTTAAATCTCCAATCACCTACATCTGTCAAAATATCACTTCCGGTAATTTTACTTGGTAGTTATTTTCTTGATTTTAATATTCTTTTAATATCCTTTGACTTTTTTAATTATAATTTTATTTGTTGCTTGATCAAGAAACTTTACTAATAAAATAGTGCAGTATTTATCTGGCAGTTATTACGTCAGAAAATCTATTTCTACAACAAACTTGACATTAACACTGCTTAATGTATATTTGAATGTTGTAATTTAATATTATAGAAAATTTTATAATAGTAAAAAAAAACCAGGTAGAAATAGTTTCGAAATTTAAAAAACAAAGGTAGTTTATATTAAAACCCTCCAAAAGTGGTCTCGTAAAAATGCACTATATATATACATTAGCATATCGATATAATAAATTTTTTAAAAAATCTTATAATTATATGCTAAGTGTGTATTATTTGCAATTTCATGATATATAATTCGAAGAATAATAAAATACATCAATAACATTTGCTCAAAAATTTTAAATTGTACTTACAGCATTTTGATTATATACGTAAATTTGAATATGCTTTGCTAGATGTACATATATGAATCTAGTTGTTTAACCTAAGCTTAGTTATTAGTTGTTATAAAAATTAATTTAAGAACATCACATGTCAATAATAATAGATATAATGATGTGGAAAATATACGTAATTATTATAATGTGGAAAATATATATGACTAAAGTTCTCAATAATAACTTTATTACCAGCCTTTTCTCGTTCTTCTTTTAAACAAAGTTTGTTACAGCAAAGTCCTGAACAAATAGGGAAAGTGGAAAAGCCATCCATAAATGTATTTTCTCCTCCAAGGGCCAGTGGATTCCCACTGAGGATTAAAACCATTAGAATGGTATTTTTGTTAAGGGAATCTATTAATGCTTTTACTCCGTCAAAAGTAATAATATTATTACTAACATCTAAAAAAGTCAGGGTATTATTCTTGCCAAGGGATTCTGCTATCGCCTTTCCCCCTTCAAGGCCAATTTCATTGCCATTAAGATTGAAATAGGTCAAACTAATGTTTTTGCAAAAAGCTTCTGCGAAAATTTTTGCGCCTTTAGAGCCAAGTTTATTATAACTAAGATCTAAAGAAGTTAAAGTATTATTTATGTAAAGTGCCTCTGCCAAAACTTTTGCACCTTCGTGATCAATTTCGTTGCCACTAAAAATCAAGGAAGTCAAGGTATTATTCTTGTAAAGAGCCACTGCTAATTCCTTTACTCCCTCAAATCCAAGTTTATTCCAGGAAAGATTCAAAGATGTCAAAACACAATTACTGGCGAGTGTTTTTATTACGTTTATTACACCATAAATAGGCATATTATAAATAATATCCAAAGAAGTTAAGTTTGTATTTGTATGGAGAACTTCCAATAATTTTTTTATTCCTTCTGCATCAAAGTTATTGCATTCAAGTTTTATAGAAGTCAGATTGGTGTTTATTTTAAGGATTTCTATTGTCTCGCTATCAATAATTCCGCAAATTTTAAAAATTTTAAGTTTATAGCATTTTCGCAGAAACATTTTAATCAACGAAGATCTAACAGTTTGAACTGTTTCATAAGAATTATTAGGATAATCTAAAAGACGCGATGATTCGTAACAAATTAAACCAAATAAAGGAGGGCAAAGCCATTTTTCGATACTATCATATAAATTATAACCTTCGATAGAAGTCGTATAATCTATATATTCAAATAATGGATTTGAAAATTTGGGTAGTTTGATGTTTAGTGGGATAAATCGTTTTTGTTCTTCAATGTTTAACGATAAAAAATAAATCATTACAATCCTATCATCAACGAAATAATTTAACGGTTTACTCCACAATATTTGTACTGCAATTCTACACCAGTTTCGATTTACAAGAAGGCAAGAAAATAAGCTTTTATGATACTTCGTAAGGTCATCAAAGTTTTTAAATATTTCATAAAAGCATTCATTCGGTAACTGCTCAATCATTTTAAAAGTGTAGTTTATGAGGTAGTAAAATCCCATTTAAATACATCTTACAACAACACAAACACAATTATGGGAATTAGTCCAATATACTGATCTGCATATTGCATAAATTGCGGTATCTATATTTAATGCATCAATAAAGAAACCATAAATGAACAAAATTAACCTACTTTAGCCGTTGGGCAGGCTTAACACTAAAACTGTAACAGTAAGCCATTCTTTTGTTCCACTTCCGCTCCCGTAAAATTCCGATATAGGCGTAGAAATATTTACGTCACAGTTATATTCCAGTATTTCATTAATGTGTGCCACTGGCGGAGTACATGCGTACATACATTTCCATTTGAATGAAATGTTTCCCTCTGCATTTCAACTTTTCTGTACGCTGTGAAAGGGTAGATTGTTGCTTGAAATCGATTTTTCTAAATATTGTGGATCGGATGCATTTGATTTCGTGAATTTGATGCTGAGGTGGCTCTAGCCAATATTAGTTGTATAGTCAATTAAGTTCATTTATTCGATTTATCGCATTAACGCTTATAGTTCATTAAGTGAATTTTAGCGTATAAATTCATTCTGCACAAACTAATAGTGCGAAAATACAAAAAGCATTGTAAGGTCATGACACAAACTAGGGATAGGCTATTGCGCAACTTGTGCAGTTTTTTAAAACTGAACTACACAGAAAATTTTTATTATTTTAATTAGTTAACATAACTTTGTTAACTTTTATAATGCTAGCTTAAATGAAATATAATATTTGCAGACGATTGTTTGTAATTAATTAATTACTCGGCCATTCAAATGGTTGTAATTTTATACTAACGCAAGTTCACGTGTAGGGATGGATCTACTGCACAGCCTCAGTCCCTAGAGACTTTTGCTCATTAGGTTCCGCGTTTATATATGTATATAATACATCCACTTCATATGTGTAAAGTTGAGCTACCATCATTTTTAATTAGTGTTCCAAGGTTAATTAGACATCTGTTTTTTTTTTTTCCTGCATATCGGTGGATTTGCATTATCTGGAACTCATCCTTAATAATCCTGGTCAAATTTGCTGATCATCGGACCAAATCTAGAACAAAACAACTTTAAATGTGGTCAAATGATCTGCAAGTTTGACCAGAATTATGAATAAAGAGATTTCCGATTTGTAATTTAAACCTGGATTATAAAGTAATCCAGAATTATACCAGCTGGCCTGAATTATAAAAATTGCACTGCACAGTCTCAAAACATGCCTGCACAGTTTCCCATCTCTAATCACGTGTAGTGTTGTTAGGCGAAACCATTTTGGGCAAATGGCGAAAGAAGAATCCTAAACCTGGCGAAATACGAAAGACGAAACTCCCCGGCGAAACTAGCGAAACTCCTGGCGAAAGGCAAACCCTCAGAGAAGGTCAAAACTCAGCGAAGATCAAATCCTCTGATGTTGATGGATGAAAATATTTTGCGTAGTTATAAAGTACAGCATGTGGCTTATATAAAAAATGTATAAGCAAAGCAATAGCTTTTTGTTTGTATTCAAATATTATTAAAAGAAAATTAGAATTCAAACATTTGATGAAAATAATTTGCGGCTCACATGGAAAATGTACAAAGTAATAAACAAAACGATAACAATTTGTTTGTATTCAATTACTATTAAAGGAAAGCTAGAATTCAGGCTTTAGAATTCATAATTAAATATACAGTCGACCCTCCATAAATGCACCTTCTATAAATGCACACACCACTCTAAATCACACCAATCTTCAGCCCTGAGCCTATAGAGCACTTAATAAAATGCCCTTCATAAATGCACACCCTCTCATTTTGCTTATAGTCCCAAGGGGGTGCTTTTACGGAGGGTTGACTGTATTCAGCCTTGAAATTCAAAGCCTAAATGTTTTCTTTTAGAATTGCCTATCTATATATTAATATTATTCATGTAAATAAACATAAAGTTTATTTAAATTTTAAATAAATTTTAAATAAATTTATTATTAAATTGTGGTTTTTTTCTCTACCATTACATTATAAAAACATTAAGTACCATATATATGTAAGTAGTTCATTAACATTATTATTATTAACAGATGCTCTTAGCTAGTTTTAAATCTCAGTCAGGTAATATATCATTTATCTATAATAGATAAAATGTGTAAAATTTGATTGTTGATAACAAAAATTATATATATGACAAATGTTTTTTTTGATTTTAACCTCCCTCTGCTTTCCTGAAGGTCCTAGACACCTTGGAATTTTCTCTCACTTCTCTAAGGCCAGAGTTATCGTTCCAGAGGAGATCAACGGCAGGCATATGGCCTTTGAAACGTCACTGAACCAGTGAGATAGCTCATGCACCATTAAGTACGTCATTTGACGTCCCTGGTCCCTCTGTGTAGGACCTACGTTCTCTAGGTCCGCAATTCCCTAACTTCACATGACCCATTAGTCGGATCGCACTTTTATATAGTTCATTAACGTTCTTAAGCTGGGTTTACGCAATGTTTACGTCATTTGTTGACGGATTCGCCTTTTCTGGTCGTCCCCGGCCCCATGGCTATGTCGGTGGACTGCATTAAACGTATGAATATTATTCTTTGATGGAAAGGATCCACTCAGATCATTTCAACCGTGATTCCAGCAGTCTTGTCCCCCAGTTGGATTCGAACTCGTAATCTTCGATCATGACCTGGAGCGCTATCGACCCAGAGGTCTTGACAAATATTTTTAACGAAATTAATTATAAATAGTTGTGTGTAAATATTGGGTTAGAGCTATAGTTGCCGGTAGAATTATTGAATTACAGCATTACGGCATTTTACCAGATGGTAGAATTAATTACGGCACAGCACCTGATTGCTATAAATATTACCTGCCGAAATGCCGTATTGCAATGATACCGTATTACCGTGTTGCCGTATTGATGTATTACCGTACTGTCATAGGGCATAGTATCGAAACCATTCTTGAATGTGTGCCAGGTTTGTGGCGCAGCAAAAATTCTTTAACCATAGCTGCCGCAACAAAATAATAGCAGATAAATCACCAGTCAACCAAATTTCGCTGGCCAATCAGATTTAAAGACCTTGTGTAACGCAAAAGACTCAAAAAATAAAACCAACAAAAAAACGACTATAGCTCAAAATTTTGCTATGAAAGTGCCTTCTGCGTACTAACAAAAAAATTTCCTCATGAAATTTTACCATAACTATGATCCTTTAAACCAAACATTAACCTACTGTGGGCCCTAACCCTAACCTAATTGCGAAACTATTTTTTTAAAAAGATCTCATAGTCGTCGAAATTTTTAGGATGGTGATGCTAGACTTATACAACAAAATTGTCCCGTCAGATACTCGATTTTGATTGGCTAACGGGCGTGGATCTGCAAAATTTTGGCCCACATTACATAACTGTTAACTAATTTCTGGCCGAAATTAACTTTTTTTTTTTTATTCTCAAAATAGAAATAAACCCACATAATGGTAAAAATTTTTTATTCTCAAAATAGAAATTTCAAAGAAATAAACCCGCACAATGGTAAAATTAGCCCAGGAACAATTTTCACTTAGTGGACGGCTGTGATTTCACTAGTAAAATTTTGAGTAATTCCAGCCAAATTTTTTGATCGTTGTTCTTAGCCAATCATATCGAGAACCTGCTGGAACAATTTTGTTGTAGTATGTTTCACCAGTTTCGACAGGTTTACTGGTTTCGCCAGTTTAGCCATTTTGTCTTTTTAAATTTTTTTTTGGCGAAAGTCAAACTAGGTTTCGCCTAACAACTGTAATCACGTGACCTCGTTTATAACAATAATGGTATTAATGTGCAAATTCAATGAATTGATATGTTTAATGTAGGAATAATTACTGAAAAAAAAATTCTTTTTTTTTTATTTTATTTTTAAGAGTGAGGCATGGCCTCAGTCTTTATTGAACAATTTGGTATTACATTAATTAAAATATTTTACATAAATTATTATAGGGACCTATAGTTAGGACTAATTTATCTTCAGCCCAAAACTCTACTAGAGTAGGCTATCAGACCTCTTCTAGGTTTAGTGTTGCAATGTAAGAGGTAGATATATTTGTAATATTAAAAATAGTTGCTTATTTTTTATATTTACTTATAGCTATTTGATCTGTAGCTGAATGTTCAGGTATTGTAACAGTAAGTGTGTTTGTTAGTAAGCTATTTTGATGTATTGCTTTACATCATTTTGTCCATAATTGTTTGTATATATTGTTCGATATTTTGTGAAATAGATTGGTAAGTAAATTTGAAGTAATGTTGCAGTCTGTAGATATGTTGTCTGGAATCAGATCTTGTGTTTTGAAAAGAAGTTGTGTAGCATTTTGTGTTTGGGTAAACTGCTATGATAGAGTAGATATATTGTGGCTTTCAAGTTTGTGCTTCATACTAAACTTGTATATAGTTTGTTGAATTAGCTGATTAAAGGAAATAGGTTTTGCAATGCATTTCAGCCAGTTTAGATTGTCTTCTATATGTAATATACAGTAGTTGCAGGTAAGGTTAGTATATGTTTTAGGTTTCCTGTAATGTAGGTTTAGAAGTGTAGGTAGCCCATTTAGTAGAAACTTGATTTTGAAACTTTTTAGTTAAGAGTGTTTTGGATAGGTATTGTGAGTCTCACTCTTTTCATTTGAACTACTTGTTGGAGAATAAGTTATAAACTATGAATATCCTAATTATTTTTATCCTTCTATTCTGTAATTATTGCTGCAAGTTCTTCTTGTAATTTTTCTAACTTATTTTTTCCTGTATTAGTATAATTTGCAGATAAATGAAAAGAGCTAAAAGAACTAAAAATATTAATTTTTGTGAGATATTGAAGTTGGATATATTGATTATTTTCTTCTATGTTATCTTTAGAGTTCTGAAGCTAACTTAGTATAGTAAAATATATTTGCATAATAATTGGCATATCTTGAAATCATGACAAGTGCAAACATATAAATTAGTGTTTAAATTATCTTTTTTTTATTTCTTTTAATAGTATATTTAATATTAGTATTAGTCATAGAACAGATAATCCAAGTATCTGAGCTAAGATTGTAGATATTGTTCTAATTAATTTTTTTTGTTTCTTCAATCTCTCAAAGTCATTGTTGTCATCTTTATAGATTCATTCTTCTTATATTCAAATCATTCAAGAAAACAGAAAAGTCTAAATCCTAAAGTACTATTTTAACAAATAGATATATTTTATTATCAAGATATCATCTAGGTCTTCCTTTCATATATATATATTTTAATTTTTGATGGAATACCTCTATTAAATTATTTGTATTCATCATGTCTTTACCAATCTCTTTTAGGCAAACCATTTATTTATCATACTTGGGCTTTCATCATCTTTCAAAATATTCTGCGAATTTATTTGTAGCTTCTACATTTATTTGTCTCTATTTATTAATTGCTTTTATAACCTGTTTTAATATTTCTGAATCATCTTATCCTTCAGTTTTCATTAGTCATCAAAGATTTTTCCAAATAATTACTTTGTGTGAATCTTTATTAGTACCACAATAATGATTCAAATTGTAATGTTAGGAGTACAAACATAGAAATAACATAATAATACACTGCTATCTGAGAAGCATTCTTTAATAGCCTTGATCTCTTCATTAGTTTTGTCAACTATAAAGATATTTGGATTCAATTCTCTATTTTTTTCTTTAAAAAATCAAGCCAAGCTTTTAAGGTAACTGATCACTTGAATTTGCTAATTAAAAATATGTGCAGGTATCCACTTCTTGCTAAATGTTGAATAATGAGTATAAAAAAGTAGTATCCATGTTGATTCAACTCATGCATACCATTCAAGCACACAACCTTTGCAAATTTATTAGTTCTTTTTGTTTTTTTGTTTGAAAAACAAACATGAATCTTCTATTATTGTTACTATAATTAAGTGAACAATGCCCACTTATGCAATTTAATTTCTCTTTCCACTTTATTAAAGAATTTAATTCATCATTATCAAGGTAGACACACAATTTTATTGTATTATGCACAATAGTATAAATATTATCTTTTGCTACTAGACTATCTTATAATAATTGAATATTTTGAAATTCTATTTTCTGTTCTAAAAGCTGCATACAATTTTAAAGTTCAATTCTCTAGTGCTGCAAAAGTTATTAGATACTATGAGTATCAAGTCTCTCTAGAGCATGTTGTCTAATGAAATGGTGCATATTGTCAGAAAGAGGAAGTATGCATAAATTTGATAGTCAGCCAGATTGATAATTAATATGTTTATAATAATGTAACAGAATTATCATTGTTGAATCAACTGGGTATGCTACTTTAATATAATTTTTGCATTTATATTTTTTTGTTTCTTTTTATGAAAGTCACAACTTAATGGATCTGAAGAAAACTTTTTCTATAAATTACTTTACCAAAATTGGACAAAAGAGGAAAAAATTTTATATTAAACATAAAGCAATAACTACTAAGTAAATTGCCTTGAACCATTAATTAAACTTGTTCTATACAGTAAACTTAACATAAAAGAGGTACAAATCTCAGAAAAAAAATATTTACTAGTAGCTCTAAATTACAATAATATCAAAAATAGTACTGCAATAAACAACTCACTATTCAGCAAAAGTGGTTCTAAGGACCTTTACATCTTTACTAACCCAGCATATAGGCATAAGATAACAGTTTCAAAAATAATAAAAAAACTACAAATAATCTACAAACCAACCTACCACAAACTCTGAACCAAACAACCTCTCAAGACATTTTTTTTCTTTTCTATTAGCCTATTTCACTAGAAAATTTACTAGTTTAAGTAACTTTATATCTACAACTCTAATCGTTAATTCTTCTATTGAATATGCAAAAAAATTAATCAATATTACTATAAAAGACCTATCAAACTTATCTTTACAATTACTTTTCTTATTTCTAGCTTCACTGACAAATATCTCTTTACTATAGATCTTATCAAATATGATTATATATCTAACTTTACTACATTCTCAACTCAATGGTTATACAAACACAAAGAACCTTTCTAATTAATACTTTTTGATCTTACAACAACAAGAAATAACTCCATAAATATTAGCACCAAACATCAAGAAGTACATGCAGTTGTGACCTTAACTTAACAATTTAGTTATATAAAAAATCCAAAAGAAATACAAGGCATCTAAATTTAATAAAGATCTCTCACTTATACAATTACAGAACTTGATACAAAAGATGAATTATTACTAACAAGCAACATTTTACAAGATGATAAGCTTATATTTGATTTTATTGCTAGTTCTGCTACAAATATTATACAAACACAATTATTAGTTACTATATTACATAATACTGCTCAGGCAATAAAAGATACTAATACTAAAAGAAACAAATGCCTTTCTGTCTTACAACATAATTCTGCTGAAACTACTAGACTCACAACTAAATCTTCTAAAATCTAATCAACAATCAATCAATACCATAGTAAAAAATAACCTAAGCTCCAACCACTTAATACATAAACAATACCTGAACCAGAACCATTCAATGCTACAGCTATAGCATCACCAATCTCTAAAACTACAATATCTGACAACCTTGATAACACCAGATCTATATATAGCCAAATTACCTCAAAACAACTTAACATACCTAGGTTCAATGAAATTGATAACTCAGAATGGGTAAAAACTATACAGGTCAAAATTACTAAACAAATTAATACCTCATTTAATCAACAAACTTGGTCATATAAGAAAATTGCTGAAGTACTTCAAATATCAGCTGGCATTCAGGACTTTATTGATCATAAAATTGTTATTATACCAATTGAATTTGTAATTCCACCTGCAATTTTTCTTAAATTTAGATACCTTGATATTAGGTTCTTCACTACTTTTATTAAAAACCTAAATACTACTTCTGCATATCAAAAAGAATATACTAACTTATATAATAATGTCCTAGTTACATATAAACAAACTAACCAAATTACAATTACAGATGCAACTACATGCAAAACCATCAATACTATGCTTAAGCAAATGCTTATTGTACAATACTTCTTTAACCTTAACTTTACCAACTATATCTCCTTTATAATCTACAAAACTATTTATTATACATAAGGCTTTCTGCAAATTCAAAATAAAAATGAACAAACAGCCAAGTAAATTAGAGCTGTAATCACTAATGCACTTTAAGAAAAACTTATATCACTACTACAAGATTACAGTGAAATATCAGAACATATCAAAGCTATCTTACCATTTATACTTTCAATTACACAAAAATTATACACAAGGGCTACTGTCAATAGATTAAGAAAAATCTTCAAGTTTGACAAACTACCAGACAACTATTTTGCAAAACTTTCTATATTACCTGAAAGATACCAAGACCTTCTTCCAGAACTACAAACTTATTTTCCAATATCAAACAGACAATTATTACAATGCTTGTTATATTTTCAGCACAAACTTGCAGATTACTATACTTTTACTACAATTTCAAACTCTATTTTCAGCTTCTATCATCTAAAAAACCATTACCTACCACTTATCAGGAACTGAACTACAAAGTCAAAGGTCTCTTTTCTTTAAACTCCTCTACATCTAAAGTACCATTAGCTAAAGCAGTATCACAATTAAGAGAATATTATATATTCAAACTACTTTCTAGTAACTATTTTATTACCAAACAATCTTTGGCAACAAAAATTGAGCTCATTCACACTGAGTCAGATTTTACATACCTTATAACTGATGACACAATAGCAAAAACTTTTCTTAATAAAATTTCTCAATGCTACTGTGTTTGGTTCCCACTACCAGATTATATAATGCAAGCAAATCCTATAGATAAACCAGCTTTACCAACTAATAGCCAAGAACTTGGCAAGCTCAATATTACATTATCATTTACAACATCATAACACTTATTCAGATTGCAAAAACATTTCATCAACATTTTTACTTCAAACAATTGCTATCATCTTGAATTAGTATTGCAAATCTTCTTATTCAAAATAAAGATCAAATAGACCAGACCAATGCTAATATAACTGAATCAACAAAACAACTATTTCCACTTATATCAGAAAACATTGAAGATATTAACTTAGCATTATTGCTAAATAATATACAACTTACACTGCCAATAACTTCACAAGCTGAAATCATACCAACAATACAAAATCTTAAACAAATATACACTATTAGAACAATTCCTAACTGTTTACTCAACCTACTACCATTGCCCATATCTATCTGGAAAATATTTAACTCTCCTACTATATCACTAAATCAGTTATTTACAATAAACACAATGGCCATAAACATCTCTTAATAATATGTCAACACACCTCTCCAATCAACATAACAATTTCTACATATAACAGTACATAACTATTGCAGCACATAATATATAAGAATACAACAATATTACCAAAAAAGAACTATAGCTCAGCTATTGCATTAGCCAACAGTTTGATATTATATCACTTATAGAAACCAAATTAGCACAATCCCAATATAATTATCTTATACTCCACAATAATAATTACAAATGCTTCATGTCAAACAACAATACTACTAATCCAAATCACTCTAGAGAATCAAGTGAAGAAACAATAGTTCTTATTAACCAATTACTTACAACATACATTCACAATATACAAACCCTTAATAATACTGCTATTGCAATTGATCTCTATTTATTATATAAAAACAAACTTTGAATTATCTACATACTTATCAAATAATTCTGATATTAAAAAACAAACACAAAGCCAAATTATTCTTTGGATTAAACAAGCACAAAAACTCAACATTATTTTATTAATTATAGGAGATTTCAACTAAGATCTCAACAGACCATCACACTCTACTTTATATAAATACCTTCTATTATACAACTTTATTCCTTTAATATATAATTATTATCCTAATACTTTAACCTGGACATGCAACAACCTCTTTAGCCAAATTGATGAAATCTGGGTCTCACAACAAATCTTATATATATTTATAACTTCCAATATTATTAAAAACACATACTGTACTAAACATCTGTAGCAGTATACTCCAAACCCTTATAAATCTTAAATACACTCCCAATAACAATATCTTAACTATTATTGCAATCATTAATAGCATCAATCAAAAAATACAAACTATACTACTATTAACAAATCTACCTATTACACTTCTCACCATGGTTAATATCAATTCTAACCAGCTTCCTGCTACTATTAGTTTATATATTTATTTCATCTTAAACCTTTAAAAGAATAGTTAATAACTATATAAGTAATAACATAATAAAAAACTATTACAAAACACTATATTATACTTGTGATTTAGAAAAATTGAACAACATATTCAAACACATTACAACAATTTTACCTCAAATACAACAATTATGATTAATAGTTTAATTAACCGCCACACTGACCCAGTACTATTTGATAACATAAAACTTCAGAACTTAATAATTACAGAGCCAAAAGAGATCTGTCAACATATCAAAAACCATTTCACAAACTGAACCAAACATAATCCACATAATCCAACTCTTTGGGAACAATGGAAAGATGAATACAACTCCAAAACTAACATACTTCTCTCATGGTACAACACATTATTAGACCCTATAACCCAACAGAAAATAATCAATACAATCAACTTAGCACCAAACAAAAAAGCAACAAAATCAATACTAATTTCTAATAAAATGCTTAAACACACTTATTATCATATTATCAAACTTCTTACATTTTTATTTAACAAGTGTTTAAATACAACAGACATACCAACTGTCTGAAAACAGAGCAAAATATATTCAATCTCTAAAAAACCTATTTTTACAGGCCAACTTAACCACACAAGGCCTATTACTCTTCTTGAGCATACACGAAAAATCTTTATAAAAATTATTACCAACAGACTTACTCAAATAATATCCAAATATCCTATTCTTGATCCATATAACTTCATTGCTTTATCATATTCTTTACTACACAACTCATACAAATACTTACAAACATACTTCAAGAAACACATATACAAAATAAAGAAATCTGCTTTTAGCTCAAAACATGAGTAAAGCATATGATTCTGTACATATTCCACTCCTTTAACATGCACTGAATCGCATAAAAATTCTTCAAAACATATCTCAACTTATAATAAATATTCACAGCAATTGTTACAACTTAGTTATTACAAATCTTAGCCCTACATCCAGCTACCATGTTCAAGATAGTATAAACCAAGAAGAGACCATTACATCTTTGCTCTGACACATTTATTATGACCCTTTAATTACCTATATTCACTTCAAATTTCATGGATATAATATGTCAACAACATTCTCTTCTATAAATCAACTACTTACATATTATACCTCAGTCCTTGCCTATATAGATAATACCTTATGGCTAGCTTCTGACAAACTAACTATACAACAAATTGTTACAACAGCTGAGTCCTTCTACAACATGGCTAATATTACAGTTAGCCCTACAAAATCAATCCTCACAACAAATCAAACTAAAGATCTGAATTTTATAATCAACTTTGCAAATACAACTATACATACTATACCTTTAAAACAAACCTTTCAATACTTAAACTGCTGGTTTATACTCTTGAATCATCACAAACACATTCATAATCAGATTACTACTAAAGCTACAAACCTAATTAATACTATAAAAAACAAAAAGATTACTGAGAAACAAACAATTTATATAGTTAACATAATACTTGTATCCTACTTCTTATACAAAACTATGAACATATTCATGCACCAATTCACTATGCAAGACATAACTAATTTATATATGCAAGTGGTAAAACACAAAGCTGGACTTGTCTTAACAATATCAAACTCTGTTATACTTTATCACCAAATTTATAACCTTCACAACTTAACTGATATTTAAACACAAAACCATATCTCATCACTTCACATATAACTAAACAACACTCTAACAGCTCCATCAATTAACATTATCATTCAGCACCTTCAGAATATTACACTTTCATCAAACAATATTTTACTTATTTCTAACTATATACTACCTACTAAATTTTACAATACACTCACAGCCCAAACTATTCAAACAGCATATTAGCTTAACATTAATATAGAAAATCTTCTCAACTCTTGGCCTATACCAACTATATACAAAGATACCCTAATCGATATACTAATTAAATTCTGCAACAAACCAACACATATTAAATCATTTACTAACAAAACAAACATCTATGCTATTAAACAACTTACTAATTACACAAACATACAACTAGTTTCATGGCAATGCATTGTATATAAAACACTTAAGATACCTAGAGGTAAAATTCCAAAATGGTTTCTTGAATTACACAATATCTTCTATGCATCTACAATACTATTTATTCCTACTATTACTCCTATCCCATTTACTATAAATTCTATTATACTAAAAAGAAGCATCTGGGTTTTAGTAAAAACTAACAAAACTCAGATTATAGGCAAAATACAAAAAACTTTTCACACAAGCAATACAATATATATTAAACACTATTGCTTATCATCACCAGAGCTTCAATACATAGCCCTACTATCAAAATGTATGAACTGCAAAAACACTATTACTACTACTAATCAGCAATGCATAATAATGCTTAAAACATCCCAGTGCACAGCCATCAAAGTGTCTAGTGCAAAATTTCTCCATACAGACATTCATGACCTAGCATAATATCATCTATACCTTACAACACAAATATTATTACAGTGCCAACATAAAACACCAACTCTACATTCTACTATTGCTTCAACTAACAAAAATAATCCTTAACCATTAACTACTTCAATATCTACAAATAATTTAATACATCAATTATTTTTACCAAATACATTCAATACACATTTATCTCATCTTTCAACAATTAACTCTCAAGCTAAAAAGCTTCAACTATACCTTTATGCAACTATAATTCAACCAAATACCCCAAGCTTACAGGCTCAATTTGCCTGGATTCTTGCATCTACTAACATTACATTCCTTCTCAAATTACACACTGGCCCTCTATTACATAAGCATACCTTATTGGTATTATAACAATACTAACTATTGTTTTACAACATTGTCAAATAATAGTCTTTATAACATATAAACCAATAACCAACTATATTAACTCACTTCTTATGCCAACATTAAACACAACACTTATCTTACAAAAACATAATTACTGGTTACTCAAACTCTTAACACAAACAATAATTACTCACAAACATCTCAAAATCAAATGTATTAATATAGAGAACTCAGATAACTATCCTCTTTACAACAGAACAGTTCATCTTTCTACTACAACACAACAATATAAACTTCATATTCAACCTTATGCCTTGGACAATAACAACTTTTATCTTACTTGGAATGAAACATCAATAAAAAATCAAACCTGCCACTTTATTCACTATCTACAAAATGCAACTAATACTGCAAAATGGCATGTCTTAAATAGAACTAGCCATTGAAATATTATTTATCAAAATATCCAACTAAGATCTGACATACCAATCCATTAATTATAACAACAAACCTAATACTCATGCTATCTATCCTAAGCACTCATAATTAAAAAGCTTTAAAATTAAGTTTTTACTAAATGAGTTACTTACACTGTTAAATCTATACTATAGAAAACCTAAAACTTACACTAATCCAACCTGTAATTGCTGCACATTACATATAGAGAATAACTTATATTGGCTTGAATGTCAGGCAAACTCTATAACCTTCAATCAACTACTTCAACAAACTACATACAAGTTCTGTACAAAACACAAAATAGAAAACAGCAATATACCTGTTCTACTGCAGCAATTTACTTCAACACAAACTACTACTCAATACTTTCTTTGAATACAAGGTCTAATTCCAGATGATATATTCACAAACTGCAACATTACTTCAAGCTTAATTGTTAATCTATTCTACAAAATATCAAGTAATATATATAAGCAAATTTGAACAAAAAGATGCAAAGTAGTGCATCAAAATAACTTATTAACAAATACACTTACAGTAATGGCACCTGAACATCCAGTTACAGACCAAGCAGCTGAAACAAAATATAAAAAATAGGCAAATATTTTTTCTACTACAAATATATTTACTTCTTATATAGCAACACTAAACCTAGAAGAGGTCTAATAGCCTACTTTAGAAGAGTTTTGGGCTGAGAATAAATTAGTTCTAGCTATAGGTTCCTGTAATAATTTATGTAAAACATTTTAATTAATATAATACCAAATTGTTTAATAAAGACTGAGACCAAGCCTTACTCTATAAAAAAAAAAAATAAATAAAAAAAATAAAAGTCACAACTTTTTACTAAAATCCTTCTCAGCAGCACTACTGTATGTGCCATAATAATGGCAGTGTGATTGTTCTGTTCATCTATATTTTATTCTAGAGTTACTTTCTTTTATTCTATATTCATGTCTAACAAAACATGTCCTGCCTTTTTAAGATTTTTGATCCATTCTTCATAACTATCAACAGGTAGATGAAATGTTTTGGATTTTTCTATATTATTTAAATCCTATAAGGTTTTGTCATCATCTTTCATTTTTTACACTTCTTTAACACTGTCTGTTGCATTTATAATTCTATTAAGAATATTATCAAGTTCATTATTACTAATATTTATATCAGACTTCTTATCAATATCAAAGATTGCATTGATGTCAATTGGCACTAATCTGTTAATTTTGTTGTTAAGCATTGCTTTATTTAGTAATAATGATATAGGAAAAATTAAAGATATTAAGATAATAGACAATTTTTCTTATAATAATTTATTCAAAGATATAGATAAAGAAATACTGATGTATTCAACTTAAAAATGATTTAACACTACAATTTTTTCTTTTTATAATTTTTAGATATGATTAGTAAAAAAAAGTTTTTCATTATATTTTGCTAGTTTGGATTATTATTTTGACAAATTATTTGGAAATTTTGGCATACATAGCAGCAATTTCATTATTTTTTATTTACAATATTTGATCTTTAATTTTTTTCTCATGAATTCAGAATGTATTGCATAAACTAACTAACTTTTCACAAATTTGGCATGCATATTAGAATGATTTTTTCCTTATAAATTCAATATGCATTGATTTTATATTGTATAAACTTAGAACTGTACTTAGAAATCTTTATGCATTAGATATTCATTTATGTGTAGGAGATAAGAGATATGAAAATATTAATTTCGCTAATATAAATATGATTTTTAATTTTTTCATGAATTAGCAATTTAGCATGCATTTACATAAAATAAAATTTGGCATGCATATTATAGCCTGATTTTTTTATCACAAATTCAACATGTATTTATTTTATTGTATGAACTTAAAACTGCATTTAGAGATTTTTATGCATAGGTATCCATTTATGTGTATAGAATAAGGGCTATAGAAATATGTATTAATTTCACTAATCAAATAATTTATTAATTAATAAATAAATAGTAAATAATTAATAAATAAAAAATAATACCTATTTTTGTTAATTGATAATTAAATGTATGCATATTAAAATAACTTGAATTGATATATATAGCATTGTCTAAATGTGCAATCAAATGCATTAGTATCTACTAATTAAATGCTATAAATAAAATCAATATGCTATGAAATTAATTATCAAATGCATATCAAATTACTATTAAAAAAATTTTGTATAGTTATATATTATGCATTAAATTTATATATCAGGACTAGCACTAATTATACTGTTATACTGAATTGAGAAATCAAATTTAGATACATCATAAAAAGAAAAAAGTTATGAATTAAAAAATATAATATGCTAAATTAGCTAAAAATATATAGTGTCATAAATGAAAAATAAAAATCTAAAAAATAAATTTTAATAAGCCTTGAATTCTTAAGAAATAGACTATGCAGATTTAGCTAAAATGATTTAATCACTAGTAATGATTTACTATTAACAAAACTTTTATTTTTTATTTATTAGAAACACATTACTATACAACTTGCTACTTTACTTATATACAGTATATATCTAATAAGTTTCTATAATATATATACAAAATAATATTGTATCAAGATTATTACATAATGACTCATGGCTTAATGTAATGGAAACCAGTAAAGTATTAATATATACAATGAATCAAGCTCAAATCACACTATTATAAACATGCTCAGACTCTATAATATTTATGTATTATTATATATTAAATATTTTTAGATCAAAGACTACAAAATAAATTATAAATGAAACTTTTCTAAGTTCGAACTCATATATTCTGTAGTTATTTCAATCAAGCTTTAAATAAAAATTAATATCAAATAATATCAATGTTTTGTGCAAAAAAATAAAAAAAAGACAGATATATTTTATTTAAAAGATAAGTACTTTGTGATTTATTCTTACATAGATATATATATACAGCATTTACTAAATGTTAAAAACAAAAGGCAAGTATTTTTAATTAGTAAACATTATTATGCTATTTAAAGTAAAGAAAAGTATTATACTATATCTGTATTTAAAGTAAAGACAAATTTCATGCTATAGTACAAGTTAGGATTAATCAATAGAATAAAGGTCAGAAGTAAAAGTCAGAATGAAAGTCAGAAATGGTGCAAAAGGTCATGTTATGATTTTATCCAATCGAAGATGAGATCTATCTGCAGCCAATAGAAATTATAGAAAAGAGAGTAAAAATTAGTAAATGCCTTGAACTGTCTTTTAAAAGGAGGAAATATCATTCTTTTTATAATGAATTGAATAAAAGAAAAGCCTATGTAAGACTATAACTCTTCTCAGTATTTCCAACACCTTTCAATCTTATTTGTTATAGCCTTTAACTCCTTTCATACAGCCTTTTATTACTTTAACATTTCTCATGGCTTTCATTAGTACTGATGAGAAATGTTTTCTTTTTATGATCTCGGAGTCAGAACTCATTGTATTGTTTTTAATTGCATCCTCTTGACATCACCTTATATCTAACTCAAGTAAAACAGATAGAGTCAACATCTATTTCTAGTGCAACAGATTGGTTCAGATCGACCTTACTTTAATTATAGGAGGTGGTAGGGTTTCATATGAAGGCTTGTGTACTTTTATATAACTTCTTTTAGGACTGAATGCATATATTTTAGATAAATCATTATAGACAACTCTAATTAGATAAGTATGCCACAATGATGTCCATTTCACAGGTTCCATGAGATGTCAGTTTTATCTCTGACAATATAAATGGCAAATTACTAGTTATGTAGTAATGATTGTATTTTAATAAAATTATCCATTTGTTATTATCAACAAGAAGTTTTATAAGTAATTAGTAAGATGCTTTAATTTGGCTAATCAAAGATTGGCTTTATGTAATATTCAGATAGCTTTCAGTTGAAATAGGTGTGTTAATTTGACAAGTAATTTCAATTCAGATTTGGCTTATCCTGGATAGTCTACACTATGTCGATACTATCACTGTAATTCTTTTAACACTGCAGTATTCTATGCTACATCAGGAATTACTGTACAATCAGAGTGTGATTTACTACCATTTTAGGTTAGGTTTATTCTTTAATAATAATTCTCTACAGTTACTAATAGTTGAACTCTTCATTTAATTTATTTCAGATAAGGGAATCCACTTTATTACTTGAGCAAAACTACATGTTATTTATATCTAATTTACTATTTATTTTTAGGATGTTGATAATTATTATAATGATTATAATGATATATTGCATATAATGATTATAATCAATATATGCAATATACTGTTGTCTCAGAAATCAGCAAGTCTGTTACTAAACTAAGCCAACTCTCATGTAACCTATGATGACTAAGTCAAAACAGATGTATTAGATTTGGTGAATGAATTATCATCTATAGATAAGTACTAGTCTCTTCTTTGTTGAGACTTTCTTTCAAACTACTTTTAATCTAATTCTTACCTTCTTCTATTGTCTCAACTGGGATTTTACTATGTCGAATCAAGGTTGGAACTCTTTTCATTATGGTTTACTGAACATGTGACTAGGTGAGTGATCAATTACAGGTTTAGTTTATTGCTAGGATTAATGGATATTGTTAATAATAGGATTTATGATAATAACTGGTTGTATAAGACAACACTTTTACTTATACTATGAGTCAGATAATTAGTTTATATTTTGCAATTGTAATCACTTGCTTTTTGGCCTAGGTGAATTGCCCTTTATTTATAATAAATGTTCTTGTCTATTTACATTATATGATTGTCTAATATATCAAATATATCTAATATATTGTATATGTCTAATTTATCATATATATCGTATTTATTTAATATATCACACTTATACAATATAGCAGATATATCAGATATATCAGACATATTTGATATATCTGACATTCCTGACATTTCTGACATTTAGGATCTTCGTCACATGTACTAGTCAAGTTTTGGGTCTCACAATATGCATTATAATCATTATATATGCATGGTTATCCTAAATATAGCAAGAGATCTTCATACTCCAGAAAGGCATGACTTGAGGTCAAACGGCGAAGATCCATGATGAAATCGGCCACTCGTGGATCACAGTGTGAGCAGTAGAATGGTGGGGCTGAAAGCTTGTGATCGGTAATGGGTATATAGATCATATACCTGTAATAGGTTTATTGGCAGTATACGCAGTATATGCTGTATTTGCAGTATACTATGTATTGGGCGGATAATGGGTATTAGTGGGATACGGTGTATAATTATTATAATCAGTATAGAGAGTATAATCAGTATCAGTAATATAGACATTATCATCAATATAATTGATATAAACGTTATAATTAGTATAAGCGATATAACACAAATACAATGTATAACATGCCTTATGTAAATGAAAGTATATAATAAAGGCTTCGAGCCCTATAAAGAGAGGATGAAGTGTTCATCATGATTCAAATAAAATTCATCTCCTAATAATAATATACTACTATTATTATAATAATACCTACGATCATAAACATACTACTTGCCAAATCTAACTGCCTCTTATTGACTAAGCCGTTCATAGGTCACATGACATATTCGATTGAAAAGAGACTGAAATGCCAACACCAGTTTACTAGTGTCATTTTGGTGGTAACTGTGAGATTCGACATTCAAGAACAGCTAGATTGTAGAATTAAGGAAACCCTGATAAATGAAAGAATAGATTAGATTAAAAAGAGAATGGAAAAATTATATCAACAGCTAGAATGGATGAACAAGAGACTTACTGCCATTACCACCCAGATTGAAGCACGTGCAAGGTCCCAACCAATATATCGGAATTTCAGACCAATCTACAGAAGGAAAGAAGAGGAGTTAGAAGAAAAAGACCAAACAAAAAAAGAAAAGAAAGAAATGTATAGAACTTATCCAACATCCTGGAAACTAGAAGCCCAAGCAAAAAAGACCTGCCTTCAGCAAGTCCCATACCATGAACATATCCAAAAAAGCCTTCAAGAAGAAGCCTGGTGCTCCTATTGTAAGAGAAGAAAGCATATTGTCAGTAAATGCCTAGACGTAATAACATTAGAACAGAGATGTGCAGCCTTATTCAAAGCACTTACCAACAGACAAGCCCAGAAGGTCTAACGAACTATTAATGAAACCTTTGAAAATCAAAGCCTTAATGAAAGAAAAATTCCTCAGGCCCTAGAGATTATGTTAAAAATGTTAGAAAACATATCTCTAGATAATAAAGATAAAACACAGGAAATTGTATACCTATCCTTGTATATTAAAGTATCTACAATGCCTGCTCTGCATAATTATCCTCACCATATATGCCATCAAGAAAACTTCCGTATCTACAAGAGCCTAAAACAAACTCCTAAAATTCGTCGAGCTAAGTTCTGCCAAAAGAAACCAACTAAAGTTCTTGAATCAGATTTTTTCCCAAAGCTTTCCAGTAATGATGATGAAAGAGAAGACCTAAAACAAGAGCAAGATGTTAAATTGGATGCTAAAATTGTGTTAAAAAAGTTGACCAATGATTACCTTGAAGGCCTGAAGTTTGAGTCACCCAAACCCAAGTTTGCATCAAATGGATGAAATAACCTTGGATATCATCTTGGAATTGAAGTTGACAAGGTGGAACAAGAACCTAATGAACAAGTAAAAGACAAAAATGAGTTAGAAGACTTAATCGATGGTTACCTAAAGACTCTAAAGACCTGGACACCTAAACCACCCATTCACTATCAAAAATCTGCAGAAATAGGAAATGATAATGGAACATCTAATGTTGGATTGTTTTATAAAAAAGGAATTAATGTTGGAAAAGATAGCCATCAAGCATTGAACAATGATAATGGTGATAATGAAGAGGACAGCAATGATGACAACGATGACGATATGATATGGGATAAAGATGATAATAGAACTGAGAATGAAGAAGATAAAAACAAACGAATTGGAGTTGAAAAAGGTGAACAAAATAGAGACAAAAAAGATGAATGTAATGAAATTGGAAAGGATGAACATATTGGAGTCGAAAAGGACAAACAAATCAGAATTGATAAAGATGATTGAAAAGCGATTGAGAACTTTCAAAAAGCTGCTGATATGGAAAGTACCTTTAACATCAGTTATTCTTATGAACATGGAATTGAAGTTGAAAAGAAAACTGATAACCCATCTGAACTCAAGAAAGAGCCCTCTAGAAGTGAAGCTGAAAAAGACGAATATGAACCCTTTATTAGGCACCTAGAATTCTGTGAGTTGGACTCTCCTGTTGGCACGTATAATATTGAACATGACCATCAAGATGGAATGGGTGTCGAAAAGAATAGACAGAAAGCCTTCGTCCATTATCAAAACCTTGCTGATATGGGTAATGCTAATGATGCATATAATGTTGGATATTGTTATGACAATGGAATTGGAGTTCAAAAAGATGAACATAAGACATGTGAATATTATAAAGAATCTGCGAATTCAAATAATGAGGAGGAAAAAGACAATGTACCTGTAAGCCTTGAAGAAGCCAATGATGCTGATAATGATAATGACAATGATAATAACTGAAAGACAATGGTTGCTAAAGAAGAAACTGGAAAGTGAAAGAAGATCAAAAGACTAAAATTATTGAATTTCAGAAGTCTTGAAGATGTCTGTGATGATTAGAATAAAAGGGTAAAAAAATTTAAAATGTTAATGAAAGAAATAGGAAAATTGAAAAAGCTTGACAAAACTTACCCAAAATCAGATGACCAACAACACGATGATACAAAAAAGAAAGCCATCATAAAGATGTCGAAATTGATCCTCAAAGGAGTAATTCTAGTATTAGATAATGAACTTAAAAAAAAAGAAAAGTACCAATTAGGTAAAATGAGAGTTATCTATAATACTATGGTATATAAGACCCTTCGATACTTACCAATTATGAACCATGTACCTGTGTCTTCGATCCTGGTGGACAGATTAGTTGGGCCACTCAAAGTCATGCTGATTTCTTCCCTGTCGTTTAACTTTGTCTTGTGAAACTTGACCTTGAGTTGGAGAGGAATGTGAGCAGTAGAATGGTGGGGCCAGAAGCTTGTAATCAGTGATGGGTATGTAGATCATATACCTGAAATAGGTTTACCGACAGTATACACAGTATATGCTGTATCTGCAGTATACTATTGTGAGCAGTAGAATGGTGGGGCCGGAAGCTTGTGATCGGTGATGGGTATTGTTACAGGCGAAAAATTCGTGACGGCTCATGCATCACGATACATTGTACAAGCGCTGATCGGGACCCAGGATTGATTATGACGATTGACCCCACAAACGGTGAAATGTGCATAATCATGCCCCAATGCCAAAACAATCGATCCAAGCGAATGTATTCAAATTGGAGATGGCATGAGGTCGTGAATACGGTGTTTCAGAGTGGAGAGTTAGTATAGTCACATTAAAATAAAAATACAGTAGAACAAATAGCACGCAATACTTACCCGGTTTAGGTGAAACCCATAGTGGTATGATTATATAGTGGCAGAATGGTGGAAAAATGGAAGTGGAACCTAAAAATAAATAGAGTTTATTAGTAAAGGTGAAATTGTATAAAAGCAAACAAAAGTTTAATCAAGTAATAAAAAAGCTTTGGCGCCCCAAGTAGGGTGAAAGGATCGAAGTCGTCATAATAATAAAATTGATACTGGTCAAATCTTTATCCACGCCTCGAAGCCTTATTTCACCATTTCGTAACGTTATGTGAGGTCTTGTCCGTTGGAGCAACAGACTCACCGTTTACCTGTCGCAGTATGTAGATCATATACCTGAAATAGGTTTACCGGCAGTATATGCAGTATATGCTGTATCTGCAGTATACTATGTATCGGGCGGATAATGGGTATTAGTGGGATACGGTGTATAATTATTATAATCAGTATAGAGAGTATAATCAGTATCAGTGATATAGACATTATCGTCAGTATAATTGGTATAAACGTTATAATTAGTATAAGCAATATAACACGAATACAATATATAACATGCCCTATGTAAACGAAAGTATATAATAAAGGCTTCGAGCCCTATGAAGAGAGGATGAAGTGTTCGTGATTCAAATAAAATTCGTCCCCTAATAATAATATACTACTGTCGTTATAATAATACCTACGATCATAAACATACCACTCGCCAAATCTAACCGCCTCTTATCGACTAAGCCGTTCGTAGGTCACACGACGT
>CAJVQA010000116.1:0-43642 GCA_910591915.1 Cetraspora pellucida
TAATATTTTAAAAAAAGTTTTATAATAAAGTTTATAAAATATGTTTTTAAGAATATATTTTATAAGCAAAGTATACTTCATATCATTAATAAATTATTGTTTTATTTAAAAAATACTAAATACAATTTAATTTTTCAGACAAATTTGCCTGAAATATGGTTTAAGGGATATACAATATATCAAATCTAATCCTAAATATATTACATTTTATTTTGCTAATCAAGATGATCATTATAAACACTATTTTTAATACTACAGTAAGTATATGATATAGTATACTATTTTTAATACTACAATAGAAGTAGAATTTGATTCTTAATTAGGAAGGTTCAATTATAGTAAGACTATAATAAATAATACAAGTCAAGAGCAAAAAGAATCAATTTGCTCTTGGTTTGTTTAACATTAGGCTACTTAAATTTAAATAGATTGTTAATAACAATAGTCAATATTTAAGATTCAGTGAAGAAGATCTAAGAATGACTTATATTACAATACATTTAAATTAGTCTTTTAAGTAAATTATATAATCAGCTTATTAGTATATAGCACTTAATTGTTACATATTATAACTTACATAAACATTGGCATCTGTCATTATTTTTATAAGATTATATTAATTATGTAACAATTAAGCACCATGCACTAATGCATGCATGATGCCTATCTTTAGATTGAATAGTCAAAAAAAAATTAAAATAAAAAAAAATTTAAAAATAAAACACCAACACTGTTAACTGAGCAGTCTAGCCATTACAGTAGACTTTTAATTAACTAAGCAACTTACATATATGTCAAACTAAATTCTTCTAAGTAAAAAACATTTCAAATTTGCAATTTAGGCAACAATACTGACAATATAGATAAATCTATTTACATTGCATTTTTCTTATTAGGATATTTAGGAGCATAATAGCCTGATTTATAATGTGATCTTAATCTACATCTAGTTTCACTATTATTGTTAGTAGTATCATAAGATGCTTGTTGTTTTTTATTACTACTAACTTTATTTGTTTCTTCATTAAAAGCTTTTAACCATTTATTTGGATGTCTACCTTTATCCTTGTGTACTATTGAATCTTTAATATCATTATAAGTCTGACTTTCTTCAACAGATACTAGTTGAGTTTAAACATTTTGAATTTCTTCTTTTTTAGCAATGTAGTCTAAGATAAGTTCATTTAAAGCATTTTGATCATCATCTTCTATTGAGTAGCTTAATGCTTCCTTAAAATGACCCATTAAATGACCATAATCTATTTTTTTTTGTAGATGGTTTCAGACCTAAACTTCTTGAACATTATAATAATGTCTATGAATAAGTTTTTGTATATTATTATCACCTTGATGTTGCAGAAATAATATGCTGATAAATGGCTCATCATATATTAAATCAACATATCTTCAAGCATCATTATGTAACTATTTTGTTAAAATTAATATAATGTGAAATAATGCATTTGCATTCTCTACCATTAACTTGAAATAGTGGCAGCAAATAACTCTGTATGAAACTAACAATAGACATATATACAAATGTGTACCATTATTAAACATAACAATATACTGGTACAAATTTAATGCCATATATGAAATAACCTTCCAGACTTCTTTAATTGTCTTTTTTGAGACTGATTTTAAAAGTTCTTTTAAACATGTTTGCCAATAATCATAAAAATCTTCAATGTTTTCTATTATTTTTTCATTATGACTCTGATCCTAGTATAGAAATCCTTACATTATAATGTACAAAAAAAAAACAAAAAAAAAACTTGTCTTCTAACTATTAATTAGTTCATTTTCATCTGAATTTAATTGATCTTCAAGAGCATGATCAATATTCAACTTTTCACATTTGTATAATATCGATTTACACATTTGTCTGTTAATTTTTTTAGCAATTCATAATGTAAAATACTTTCGAATTACATTATTAACATTATTAAAAAGCTGCTTAATAATAAATGATTAATGATTACTTATTGATTTGTGCTTCCATTTTATAAAACTTTTATTTAATTCTTTCTTTTGTATATGAAGCTCTAAAGCTTCAATTACATCTGACATACTAGAGCTAGAAGCAACTGCTTTATGAATAATAGCATTAATTGATTCAATACATAAGGTAGATTGCATGCCTGCTGTAAATATTTTACTTATAAATGATTTAGCTTATGATTGCTATGTTGAATAAATAGAATGACTCAAATATTTGTTGGCACTTGGATACTTTTCTAATAAAGATTGAAATCAATACTCAAAAACTTCAATACTTAAAGAATTTTATGCTTTCCAAAAATCACAAATAAATTCTTTAAAATTTTCACTTCCAAGTTTTGCCTTAAGCCATTTAGGCAAATTTTAAAACATGTGTTAGATATAGTGAACATGATAAGAATTCATATATTTTACTTGACATGCCACATCCATTGCAAAATCCATGTCAGTTATTATAACCCATAGCTTAGAACTAGTTGCATCCAAGGTATGTTGTAAGACCCATTCATAGCTTTTCTGAGTTTCATCACTTAAAAATGCCTGTGCTGCCAATTATGATTTACTATCATTATCAATAAAAATAAATAAGAATAGAAAAAAATTGTATTTATTGGTTCTTAAAGTATTGTTATGTAAAATGACATCTGAATATCAAGACCATAATATAATTTGGTTTGCTGTTATCTAAAAAATACCACTTAGCCAATTACTATCTGTATTTATTAATAGTTAAATAAACATTGTAGGATCTTCTTTTTGCTATTCAAGTAGAAATTTTAGTAAGTATGATGCATCAGATTCAACAACATTTTTTTCATGCTTAATTTTTTAGATTGTATTTGATAAATCTTGTGTAAGAAAAAGTTGACCAGAAAACAAAGGCTGTAATAAATTTCTTATAGTATAAGTATTACAATGATCATATACAACTGTATGTTCAATTTCATTTATTATAGACTCATCAAATTTTTAAAATACTATGGCAAATCTCAGATTATTAGCACTAATATTATAGTTATGCTCAAGATATATAAGTATTATATGTACAAAATTGCTAGTTTCTGGATTATTTAAGTTAACATGCCATTTATAGTCAGTTTTTTATAATTCTTTGTTATGTTGTTGCTCTATTGGTTTTGTCTTGTTAGGTTTATACTTTCTAGCATTTTCACATATATATGTTTTTTTTTAACAAAATTATTTAACGGAATCAAATAAGATTTGTGATATTTAACTCTATACTAGTTTATTACAAATCCTTTCTGGCAGCTATACTTCTTTAAGTAGTGATCTGCAATTGCCCAAAAATTAAATCGTATTCCAACAGATAATTCTATAGGTTGATTTATATAATGCTTTGTAAGATTAAGACCTTCCAACTCCAACTTAAAAACAGGTGTATTAATTTCGCTATTGCCTTCAAGAGTTATAGAGCCTCAAAACATTTAAAAAGCTAAGTATTAATAATTCACTATATTGTTATACTTTCTGATTAGTATATTAAACTAACCTTGATTAATTTTTTTAGTTTCATTTTCCATATTTTCACCTTCTATATTTTCACCTTCTACAGCTTCACTAACTTTACCTTTTATATCAACAAGCTCAACTTCCATATCACCACCTTCCACAGATTTATTTTTCATAAGTTCGACTTCTACACATTTATTTTCTTTAGACTTATCTTTCAAAAATTTGAAAGCTTCACTTTCTACATGCTTGGTTTTCATGTATATAATTTTTACAGATTCATTTTTCATAGTTTCATTCTTCACAAGTTTGTCTTCTATCAATGTACCAAGTCTGAATTTTTCTTGCAGTATAAATTTACCTTCAAATAGTTTTTTGAAATATGCAAGCAAAAGGTTTGTAAAAATAAGTATACATACTTAAACCCTCTGCAAAAATAAACTATATCATTATTTACTTATATATGAATATAAGTTCTTAATTAACTTTCTGGTTTATATAACATATGGAGATCTTTGTTTATTGTTTATATATGTTCAACATAAGGAGTATTTTAGCAAAAGAAAAAAAAAAAAAGCTTGTCTCCCTTTATATTTGTTTATCTTCTGCATGATTAAACTCCATTGCGATCATTGTAATATGATTACTAATATTTCTAATCTTCGATCTATATCATAATGTGATATACCACATCCTGCTTTAAATAAATTTACTCTTTTTTTTAAATTAAACATCTTATAAAATTTTAACATAATAAATAACTTATTTAAATCTATATATTATTAAATTTTAATAAAAATTAATTAAACAATAAAAAAGTTTTATTAGTAATACATTTTAATTTACTATATAAAAATTTATTATACTATCTAAGTTATATAAAAAATAATCTATGTTTATCTTATCCTTAATTCTATAAAAACAAAACTTGAAGTTGTTTTTTAGTTACTAATTATAAGCTTTTCTAATTACAATATATATTTATATTTAAATAATATTTTTATAATACAAATTTTTTAAAAAAATCTTTTTAATAATTCAAAAATACAAAAAAAATTAATAATTAGAATGAGAATAGTAATCCTAATATAGTAGTTGGGTAGTTATTCTTAAAATGACAGATCTAAGATTCAAATTCCATCTATGATAAAATTTGGAAATTAACCTATGTTACAGCAAATTGTCTCTTGATTATCAGTTGAATTTGTATATCTGTAACCTTAAGTTATACTATCTCGAATAGAGAGCTCAGAGCATCTATGCCAATTGTACTATTACACATACATAGAGAAATGTTAATAACTAGTATTGCATAAGACTTCAGTGCAAACCCACAATAAAACCACCAGGCACAGTAAACTAAAGAACTGAAGAGTTAAAAACTTACTTAAAAATTCTCGAATAAAAAGGTAGCATGAACTTTTGACAATGCAGTCAGCCTGATAAAAGCTTATAAAACATCTTCAAAGAAATAGGCAGATAAACTGGATATCAAAATGTGTAGAAGAGCACATGACCAACCAGGCTGCCAGAATCATTAAAGAAAAAGAATACATAAGTATACTATACTAAGCTATCTGAATTGAAAATCAGGTGAGTTCTGTCAGTTCTGAGTAGCGGTTAGTAAGAAATAATGAAGAAAATGTTATAATGATAGGTACTAGAGTTCTAGTGAACTTTACAAGAGTAGAAATAATGTAACATAGTAGTTAAACAGGTAATTCCTATAACTGCAAGTGTTAGATAACTATAGCATATTGTATAAAATTAGATTAGCTGTATGTAAGACATGGAAGGTTCTAGTAAGTTTCTTGTCAAAGATAAACTAGTCCTAAGGGTTTCAAAAGCATTAGGTACTTTGAATGAGTGTAGTTCAAAAGATGTCCCCATGATTACAAGTCAGATTATATATGCAGAAGGTTTAAATAAGCAAGATCCATAGTTGGCTTACAGATATGACACCTAGTGTAGAACCTGTATAGTAATATATAGATGAACTATTAAATTAGACACCAAAAGTGCATATATAACTAGTCATAACCTTCTATATATAGAAGTTTCTGAAGGCATTTGTGTTCAAATACTTGAATAAAAACATTGATCTCTAAAGACAGAAATTTTAACATTAAAAAAAAAAATTTAATAATTAAAACATTTTACATATTCTTAATTTTTTAATCAAATATAAAAAACTAGAATTTACAATATACAAAGCAAATACACATTCAAAAAAATTTTTTTATAATATTACTAACAAGCTAGCAAAATATAAAACTAATAAAACTTTAAAAAGTTTATATAAAAAGAAGATTTATATAGAATTTTCTTAATTTGAATATTAAAAATTTCTTTTTATATAAAATAAAATAGAAAATAAAAGTATTTTGAATTTAGTTAAATTAACAAACTTATCTAACTCAAATTCTTTTGAAATCTTCTATCAATTGATTTACAATAATTTTCAAATATAATTAACTTTCTAAATTTAAAATTTAAATTATATTCATTCTGAAACAAAATTTTATTAAACAATCTACTAATAATAGAAAATTTAATTTTATATTATTCTAGTCTTTATTTAGCATCAAACTGTTTTTACTTTATTCAATATAAAAATCTAATTTATTTATTTATTTGTTACTTATATATATTCAATTCACAAAAATATTTTATCAATTTATATTATAAAATAATTATACTTAATATATCAAAAATTTTAATATATATATTTAATTCTAAAAATACTTATTATACAATTTAATATTATTCAACTTTTTTTAATTTAAATAAATTTTATAATTTATTGCATATGCAATATATTGCATTTTTTTTGTTATTTAAAAATTTTAAGTACTAATAAAAAATTTTTTCATAAAATTTTGATATATCTTATGTCTTTGCCTTATTTTAAACTTTAACACTAACTTTAATATTAATAAAATTTTATTTTTTGCTTTGATAAAAATTTTTTGTTACAAGTACACCAAGTTAGAGCCTACTTGATTTTAGAAACTCAAAGCATTTATGCAAAGTGTAATATTATATATATATAGAGGAATATAAAAACTAATATTATATAAGGCTTTAGTGCAAACTCATAATAAAACTATTAGGTATAGAAAACTAAGAAACTGTGAAGACAGAAGCCTATTTAGAAATCCCAAGTAAAGAGGTAGCACAAACTTTTGATAGTGCTGTTGAACTAATAAAAACCCATAAAACACTTTTATAGGAATTGTCAGATAAACCAAATGACAAGATATATAAAAAAGTATATAATCAACCAGACTGCCAGAATCATCAAAAGAAAAGAATATATAAATATATTATACCAGGTTATCTGAATTATAAGTCTGAAAAGTCTATTAGTTCTAAGTTGCAGCTAGTAAGAGATAATAAAGAAAATATCAGAAAAATGAATACTAAAATTTGAATGAACTTTACAAAAGTAATAGCAGTTTAATGAATATTTCTGATCACAAGTATTAGTCTAAGCCATAATAGAAAATCTAAGTTAGCAGTAGATAAAAAATATATAGCTTATTCTGATAGGTTTATCTTAAGGATAAAATTGTTTTAAGATTAAGATAAGAATTTAGATACAAGTAATTTAGTAAAATTAGGATAAGGGTTTCAGATTAGAGAGTTTAAATAGAACATCTAAGCAGAGGTATTAAATATAACAATTAGTAAGAAACCTTTGAGTAAACTTTTTAATAGATAATATAGAAAAGTTATACATATAACTAGTTGTATACTCATTATGATGCTTGAAAAAAGTATTAAAAAAGTTAAAAGACCAAAAAGAGTTATTTTAAAAATCAAAAAAATTTTTTGTTATACAAAATTAATAATTTTTATAGTAAAATAGAAGTGCAATATATTGTATTATGCAATAAATTATAAAATTCAATTCAAATAATTTTATTCTTAATTCATGACATAATCTTAATTTATTTTATAATTCTATCAAATTAATTCTTAAAAAATTAACTAATAGCTTTTTATTTTAATTTTTAACACTTTACTAATATAATTTGATAACACAATTTGGTATAATCAAAATTAAAAATAACATAAATAAAAACTCTTTAAAATATCTTTTTTAAAAATAAAAGAAATTTAACTTATATATCTACTTATATATTATTGCTATTTCAAATTAATACTAATAAAAATACTTATTTTTTAATTATATAATATTTAAATACTTCTATTTTTTTTTTTGCTTTTGCTAAGGCCATAATTATCAGTAGTTATTGCTTTTATTGTATTTTAATTATTGTTATATAACTTGTATAAAGTAAGTCTACAACTAGCCACATATATAACTTTTAGTTGTCTATTTTAAGTAGTTCATTTGCATAACAGATTTTATACTAGTTGTCATATCTGCAATCTACTTGGAGATTACTTATTTAAATACTCTAATTTCTATACTTACATTGACAAATAGTGCACAAGTTCCTGTATACCAAAGTGCTGTCTAATCTATCTTGACCTTTCTGTTTATATGTCCATCAAGCCATTATATATTTCAGAATACATCACCTGACTGTAGAGCTTCAGAGGGCCTTTCTGCTAACTAACCACTTATATTTAGTTTTTTATTAATAGAGCTTACTCTTGCAAAGTTCACCTAGACCTTAGCATCAACTTTACAATATATCTCTAGTACTTATCTCTTAAACTATTTAAAATTCAGAAGAAATTTGTTCTGAATTTTACTATAAAAATACTTTTGATCTATTTTTTTTAAAAAATCAATATATTTAAGTAAAATTTTTTTTGATAATATTTGAAAACAAGGATTATATTTTTATAAAATTTATATTTAAATTATAAGATAAAAAATTTAACTTACTTATAAGCCAAAAATATACAAATTTTAAAAATATTTTAACTAAAAAAATAATTTATATTTTTTTGATAAACTCTTTAAATATTAATTTTAAATCTATAATTTTTTAATAAAAATTCTTGTTTAAATAAAGAATGATAATATTCATTATTATGACTTCTGTGATTTACTTGTATAAATTAAAACTTGTATTATAAATAAAAAAATTTTTTATAAATAGAAATATATAAAATTCGAAAAATTTAAAGAAAAATTTTATAATAAAAAATTCAAAATAAAATGTTTAAACTTTTATTATCTATAAATTTCTTAAAAGATTTAAAAAATATTTTTAATAAACTTATTAAAATATATCTTAAAATATATTTTTTACTTAGAAAGTATATGTCTAAAATTAAATTTTCAGATTTTATTTAAAAAATAAGGTTTTTAAAAAAATTTCAGAGCAAATTTGCAGAAGAAACAGTTTAAAAGATAGTATACTTTTACTTCTGACCTTAGACTCCTAATCCAAATAGCCTAAAAGAACTATGACCTGTCTTTGGTATCTTAGAGTTTGCTTCTAAAGTTTTTTTCCTTTAGTTCAAGACTTTTAGTAATTTAATTGATAGTATTCCTCATATAAGATTCTTGTTTACCTAATTTCTTTTATATTGGTATCTATTTCCTAAATCTAGCCTTTATAATAGTAATGTTAAAGATCTGTACTACCTTTTTACTTAGGTCTTTCAAAGTAGGCTCTAGCTTTTCAGTTTACAGATTTACATAACCATAAGAACTTATCTTGGATTTGCATTACCCAATGCCAGTTTGTATTCTTCTGTATAGCTTCAACATTGCACAGATGCCCTATAATCTATCAGTTATGCTGATGTGATTATATTACAAATATCTTATCTCAACTAATCAACAGAATGCTGTTACTATAATATCAGCTATATATTATATAAATGATTATCCAAATTTTTACTATTAGTAGGTTTTGAACTCATTACCTTCACTTGAGGAGTTGATAATTTAATCACTTCACTAAGTTATCACACTTTTTTAACTACTTTTATTAACTATTAATATTAAGATTTTTTTAATTCTTTTGTAGCTAATAATAACTTAATTTAAATTAACTTCTTGTTAGAAAATGTAGATATAATATTATGCTAAAAAACAATATAACTAGAAATATATATTAATTTTAAATTTAGTCAGAAATTTTACTAAATTAGAAAATTATATTTTAAAATGATCTTTGTAACATTCTATGAATTTGATTAACTTATAACATTTTTTTATTATCATATAATTTTTTAATATTTTATTTATTTATTTAATATTAAATTATATATGAATAGCTAATATAAGATGTTTACTTTAAATAATCATATTTTATTCCTTACAATAAACCATTATAAAAAAGTAAATAAAAACCAACTTTTTTCAGTTAATAAATAAAAAAGTTTAAATTTTGGTGTAGTTAATTTAATTAGTCAATTACATGTAATTTTTATATAACCAAATAAAATATGATTTAAGAAAAAGAACCAAATTGATAATTTTTTTAAATTTTGTTTTTTAAACAACTAAACATAAAAACATTTTTTATTTAAGAAACAAATTCTATTATCTTAATAAAATTTTGCAATACAACTTTTTAAATTTTATATTTTCTTAGAATACATATCATTTTATTAACAATTACTTTTCCAAACACCTTATTATACAGAGTGATAGTTAATATTTAATGATTGTTTGATGATTAATAATTATTGTTCAATATTACTCATTACACTGTGTAATAGAGTGTTCAGTAAAGTAATTGTCAATGAAATAATACATATTCATTTTCTTATAATTTATTATAGAATTTACAATTAGATCTTTCTAAATGCACATTGTTAGAACTGACTTTAGAGCATATATTTAGAAAAAGTTGCAATTAGAGAACTAATAAAATTACAATGTAACTATTATTACAACTTAATAATCTAGTATTATAGAATGAATTTTATTATTATATTTTAGTACAGTTTTATGAATATATATTTTATTATTAATTATTAGCATTATTATTATTATTATTATTATTATTATTATTATTATTATTATTTAGTTATATTAGATAGAACAAATTGATTACAGCATTTGACACATGATGCTTGATGCTTAATGCTTGATACTTAATGCTTGATGCTTGACACTTGATGCTTGATGTTTAATACTTAACACTTAATGTTTAACACCTGACATCTGATGCTTTGCTCTAATAATTATTAAGCCTTGATGCTTAGCTTTAATGAATGTCAACAGATATATAAACTCTAAGAATTTCTCTAAGTTAAGCAAGTCACAGACACCCCTCTCCCTCTACCTCTAGTTAGTAACTTCTGTAAAGTATAAAAGAATTTCTTAGGAACAGAAACCTAATGGATAGCCTTATACCTTAATAAAGTTATTATTTTTATCTGTAAACTATATTAATATTTCTTCTCTAGAGTAATTTCTACAGGCAAGGTCTATTGCTCCCAAGTTAATAAAGTTATAAACTGTTGTATTGTCTTAACCAAACTGCCCAAAGAAGGATATAGTTGCTAAATAGTTAAAGCTACTATACTTTCCTCTTGAACACTGCTATAAACCTGTAAAGGATCCCTGTAGCTATGTCATTGTTATAGTAAGAAGTTAAAGAAGGCCTCTCTATTGTAACATTTGGTGCCTTCTAACAAAAAGCAAAAATAAAAGCTAGTTTGATTCCTAGCTGCTGAATAATTTTTACTGAACATATTCATCTTAGAAGATAGCTACTGAAACATAACCTGTCTTGGAAGATAGCTGTCATATTAATTTTTACCAAATATAACTGTTTCAGAAAATAGCTGCTGTATTGTTTTAGAGTTAGAACACTTTTTTTTGATTACTCTCTTAGACAAGAGTGAACTTTTCTTTTATAGTTCACACTGCTGCTGAACTCTATTACAAAAATATACAATGTTACCAAAATATCTATTTAACTGGAACTCACCTTGCTATAGAAGTGCTTCAAGCAACCAACTCAGATTTATCTTGTTTTCAGTGTTATTGGCCTACCTGTACTAGTCCTCACTCACCTTTTGGAAAATTTTGAAGTAGAAATAGTGTAACGTAGCAGTTAAACAGGAATTGGTATAGAACCAACTTCTACGCTGAGTATTATATTTCTAAAACTCAGAAAAACTTTGCTCTTTTTACCAACCACTCTAATCAAATTGCACTTTGTCTTTGTGTTCAAGATATTATTTTTAGTTACCATTATCAATCTAATACTTTTAATCCAAGAAAAATTGCCTTAGCCTTAGTTCAAAAATATATCCAGTTCTTACAAGTTCCTACCTTGCTTTTTGAATACCAAAACACTTTTAACCTTCACATTGACACATCCCAAAGTTTTAGTTTTGAAAAACCTGATCAATTTAGTCAACATTTAGGAGATCTAGAAAGCCCTATTCTATTTTTAACTGAAGAATATAATATAACTCTTACTACTGATATTTTACTTTTAACTGATCTAGCAGACAGTCTACTCCCTTATAATGAAACAGCTACATCTACTGAACACTCTGCTAGTCATTATACTCCTCTTGGTTCACCTTATCAACAGCTTCTTTTAATCAATTTTCTAGTACCTTCTTTATTTATTATTGATAATATTAAGACTGGAGAATATATTACTGCTTCTGTGGATCTTACAGAAACCTCTAGCTCAAATCACATTCCTACTGACTCACTACTATTACAGACTTTTGAAGATAGTTCTTCTTCTTCATCTTCACCTCAATTTGCTCTTCCTCAATCACAACCTAATCTAGTTCAACCTTAACTTATTGTTGCTTAACCTTAACCTCAACTCTTTCCTTCATTCCTACCTATCCTTAACAACCTTTCTGATTCACTTAATAACATGGCTGATCAAGTTTTACAAAATGCAGCTATTGCTTTAGGATGTGGAAATAAACAAGCCTTAATAACTGTAGAACCTTTCCAAGATAATGGTACTCAAGATCCACTTACCTGGCTTCAAGAATTTCAAAAAGCTAGTACAGCAAATTATTGGAATGCTATCTGTCAATTAGAACTTACTTCTGTATATATAAAAGGCATTGTTCTAGACTGGTACCAAAGTCTGAACCCTTAGCCTAATATTTACAATAATGATGCTAACCAAAACTGAAGTTTTAAGCATCTATTTAAAGCTTAATTTAGTACTCCTAAACAGAAAGCAGTCTGGCAAAAACAATTATTTAATATCAAACAAGAAACAGATAGTGTTGATGCTTATGTAAATAGGTTTAGATCTTTATAAAAAAAAGTAGACTCTGCTACAGCCTTTCCTGCTGCCTTTGTTACTCAACTTTTTATTTAAGGATTATAACCAGAATATGCTATCAATGTTCAAGCATCTGAACCAGCAGACCTAGATGCTGCCATCAATGCTGCTCGACAATAAGAAACTGAGAAGCTTATGGCTACTGCTACACCTTTAGAAACAGACCAAGCTATTAAGCAATTAACTGACCAAATTGCTTAACTTAGTATTAACCTAGCTTAGCAATAACAACCTGCTCTTACCACTTCTGTAAACTATACTGAAGCCCCTACTCAAGCATCTTAACTTAAACAACCATCTACTTGTTTTTATTGTAAACACACTGGATATTTTATTTCTAATTGTATTACTAAAAAGAAAGATAAAGAATGAAGACAAAACTCCTATAACTAAAGACCTATCAGAGATAATTGATATAATTATTCTCGATCTAAAAATCGAGATCATCCTTGAAATAGAAGCCAATCTCATAAATGAAACTACTATTCGTCAAATTATCAAAGAAATAGAAACTCTAAATGCTCTAGGAATCCCTCCAACCAATCTCCTTCTTCATATTATTATGATGTTTACTATCTTGATCAGAATCAGACACCTTCTTTTTTTTCTTCAATTAGTTCGCAAAAATAGAAAACCTTGTTAGCCAACTCTTCTATCCACACTGCACTTTCTGCACATTTAAGTAAAAAAGCTAAGAATGTAATATCATTATATCCTCTACCTACACTATACCTGTTAAATGCAATATTCAACTTAGAAACAGACCTTACCAAGCTATTATTGACAGTAGTGCTTCTGTAAGCATAATTGCTTACAAGATAGTTAAAGAATTAGAATTAAAAATTGAACAAGCCTCCTCTAGCCTTATCATGTTAGCTACTGGTAATTCTACTAGATCTTTAGAAGTTATTTGAGATTTACTTATCACTATAGACCAAATTACTATCTCTGTTACTGTTGAAGTAGTAGATGTTACTTCATATTCTATTCTTCTTGGCAATGACTGGTCTAAGAAAGTTAAAGCTAGTTACAACTGGAAAAATAGATGCTATTCCTTTAAGTGAAAAAGTAAAAAGTATGCCATTTCTACTATCTACAAGAATGACCAACCATTCTCAGCTCAACCTATTGTTACTAATCCTAACAAGCTTGAGCTTTATGAACAGGAATATCTTATACCTTTGGAAGCATATGCTCTTGATGCTGAACCTGCTAAACTATCCTTTAGCAATAGTTCAGAAGAATAGACTGTTTACCAACCTAAGCATAGAACCAGACAACCTAAAGCACATATGTGTGGAAACTGTGGATTACCAAATCATCTTTTTGCACAATGTTCTACTAACCTTTGTAATTGTTACCAACAATTTAGACATATCACCACTTACTGCCCTTAACAACCACCAAAAAGAGCCAGTTGGCACACTTGCAATCAATCTAACCATTTCTATAGAGCCTGCTCATAAAATATTTGCAACTCATACAACAGTTATAGACATATTAGCATTAATTGTTCTTTGGCTAATCTCTGAAAGCAAAACTATTCATACAAGTATGGTTGTAACTCTGAAATAGTAGAATCCCAAAGACTATCTTATTATAGTCATAAACATACTTATCACTGCTGCCAATGTCATGTTTCAGAAAGACCTGAATCCCTAAGAGTTCTTAACAATCAACTTTTTTGTCGTGCTTGTTATTTTGACTTCTACTATGTCCTTGATCGAAAAAACCCTTAAAGTGTTCATTTTTATACACAAAAAGAAAGTTGTGGACTACTTATAGAATGTAAAGTATACTGTTAACCTGTAGTTTTTCCTTTAACCACAGTAATAACAGAAGCTGCTCAACTATAATATGATGATTATAACTTGACAGGTTCTATACAAAAGTCTATATAAGACTTAACAAAATACAGAGTAATTTAGAATTTTAAGACAGAGACAATAATAGATAATATATAAAGATACTAAATATTGCATTCAGTTTATTCATTATGAAATATATGAAGACACTTAACTTTCTTGAAGGTCAGAAAGTAGTGCTTTTATAGATATTTTGCATGTATAAATAATTACAATAAAGACTATTCTATTACTAATAAATGCTATTTATAGTAATGAAAACTAATAGATATAATAGATATAATAGAAATGATATATATAATAGATATAGTAGATATAATAGAAATGATAGATCTGTTAGAAATGATAGATCTAATAAAAATGTAATATTTGTAATATCTATAAGATTTGTAAGAAATGTAAGATTTTCAGTACAGTAATTTGATCCAATTAGAATCAAGTCACATATATTATAATTAGTACTTTTCATCAAAATCACTCTGATCTTGTGATCCTGTAATCAGAATCACATGATCTTGTGCTCTTTAGAATCGTCTTGGTGAGCTGAATCCAATGGTAGTTGTTTCATCTAATTTGGTTTGGTATATTAAAAATTATGGTCAAAAATGTATAAAACTCTTAATGTTAATAATGTCAAAAAGCAGAATCTTGTTCTCGAATGTACTAACTAGAAAACCTTAGTGAAGAACTTTGATTTTATGAACTTGAACACTTATATGTTCATAAACCTAGTCAGGATGTTCTTTATAATCCTAACTACAATTTATGAATAAAAATTAGACATTACACAGAATCTAACCAAAGTGCTGGATCTTAATATGACCTAAACCAGACTCATATATATTGCCTTGCTACTGTTCTTCTTCAGAAAAGTGATCAGACTATTATTGAAGCTCTTGAACCTCAAGTTGGTGATAATTTTAGCCAACCCTGGTCTAATGATGACATGGAACTAGTATTGCAAGAAGAACAAGAAACCCTTAAAGAGAATGATAAACTTCTTCTTCAACAAATATTAGATGAGTCCTTTGATACTAGTCATTCTGAATATAATCGACAATTTGCTTTTGCTACTTTACATCACAATTTTCATATCCCTGTTGACCTTTGTAAAGAATACTTATATGTTAAGAATCAAGAAGAATTAGATCAATATGACAGATACTGTAATGATTATGATACTATATGAGTGCATTCACTAAACACTGAACTTATTTTAGAACCAGACTCTATTCATATTGAACCCATTGCAAAAATACAACTCCAGTTGGATCAACAAGCTCAACTTATTCAACAATTGTAAACACAGATTCAATTTCTTCAAGACACTAATGCACAAATTCTACAATTCTTTCAAACCCATTTTTAAGATAAAGGTAATAAGAAAATGTCATTGAAACTCTTTTGAAACCTCAAAATTTTTAGAGAATATTAAATAAGATGAAAAACTACTTGATGATTCAGACAAGCCTAAGACAAATCCTAGCAACCTTATACCCCAAATAGTGTATTCTATTGAGACCTATATTTTTTATAAAGAATATACCTTGACCTCTAAAACAGTTGTAAATATTAGACCCTTATGACCAGAACAAAGACAAAAATTTAGAAAATTATTGAAAGAATTTTTAGACCTTTTTGTATCAGATATAACTGAATTAGGTCATACTAGTTTGGTTATTTATAAAATCTATACTAAAGATGTTTCTTCTATTTGATCACACCCTTATTTAATGTCACTTACAGAACAAACATTTATAAAAGAAGAAATACAACAGATGCTTGATAATAAACTTATTAGTTCTTCTAGTAGTTTCTGAACTTCTTCTGTTGTATTAGTATAAAAGAAAAATAGAAAATTACATTTCTGTGTAGACTACAAAAAACTTAACACTGTTATGAAGAAGGATGTATATCCTTTACCTCGAATAAATAAAATGCTGAATGCACTTGCTAGATCAATGTGGTTCTCTATCCTAGATCTTGCTAATAGATATTGATAAGTTGATATGGACTCTAAAGACTGAGAAAAGATCACTTTTATTACTTGATATGGCATTTATGAATTTAATGTAATGCTTTTTGGACTTTGCAATGCTCCAGCAACCTTCCAAAGATTGATAGACTAAGTTTATAATGGAATTGTATGAAAATTTGTAGTAGTATACTTAGATGACACTATTGTCTACTCAAGAACATTCAATGAGCATCTTGAACATCTACGAAAAGTCTTTATCCAAATTTGAAAAGCTGGACTACATCTTAATATTGAAAAATATAACTTTTGAATACAGAGTCTACTCTTCTTAGGCCATATTATATTTGGAAATAGAATTGCTTCAAACCCTCAGAAAATAGAAGCTGTTCACAATATACAATTTTCTAAAAATGTAACCCAACTTAAATCTTTCCTAGGACTTGCTAGATATTATAGACAATTTATTCAAAACTTTTTAAGCATAGTCAGACCTCTTAATCATTTAATAAAAAAGGATACTGCATATAAATGGCACTCTGAACAACAAGAAGCCTTTGATAAATTAAAAAGAAGAC
Source organism: Cetraspora pellucida (assembly GCA_910591915.1). Taxonomy (NCBI): domain Eukaryota; kingdom Fungi; phylum Glomeromycota; class Glomeromycetes; order Diversisporales; family Gigasporaceae; genus Cetraspora; species Cetraspora pellucida. Next base: position 17,108 of record CAJVQA010000116.1, read on the forward strand.
TAATCATTGCTCCTATTCTAACTTATCCTGATTTCAAGTACCCTTTTATATTAGCCACTGATGCTTCTGATTATAGCTTTGGTGCTATACTCAGTCAAATAGAAAAAGATGAAAGAGAACATCCAATTGCTTATGCAAGTAAAAGCCTTCGAAAAGAAAAAATAAACTATGGTGCTACTGAATTAGAATGTGTTGTCATAGTTTGGGCAATCAAACATTTTTATAAATACCTAGGAACTGCAAAGTTTATCCTTATTACTGACCATTATACTCTTAAATAGTTAAGAACAACTGAACCTAAAGAATGAATTGGAAGATGAATACTTAAATTACAATCTTATAATTTTGAAATTATTCATAAACCAGGCCAAGTTCATTCCAATGTAGATATACTCTCAAGGCTGTCAACTCAGACACTACCTATACCATCCTAATGAATTTAGATCAATATATTAACTTATATAGCTATTTAGAATCAGACATATTGCCTAAAGAATTAACAGATATAGAAGAAAAACAACTAATTCGACAAGCCAGATATTTTGAAACAAAGCATAAACTATTATATAAAAAGAACAGAAAAGATTTTACCCATTCCCTCAGAGTTATTAAATAGACTGAAGTAAAACCTATCCTATACATAATGCATAAACATTCTACTGCCAGATATTTAGAAACAGATGCCATATACTATAAGATTGCTGAATAATATTATTAGAACCAAATATATAGAGATGTGCAAGAATATATATGTATTTGTACAGAATGTTAACAATGTTAAAAAGGACAAAGAAAAGAACCTCTTTATTCTATCAAAATAGAATGAGCTTTTAAATGACTTGGTATTGATTTAGTAGAACCTCTCCCTCTTACTAAACAAAATAATTGCTATATAATTGTTGCTACTGAATATCTAACATGATGGCCAGAAGCCCGAGCTGTGCCTGATGCTAGTGCTGCTACACTAGTACAATTTATTTTTAAAGAAATAGTTTGTAAACATGAAACTCCTAAAATTATTTTATCAGATCAAAGATGAAACTTTATTAGTAAAACTATCCACATGTTATATGGAAGGTTTCTAATCAAACATAAATTCTTATCACTATACTATTTACAAACAAATGGCATGATTGAAAGATTTAACCGAACACTCTGTGAATCACTTGCTAAAGTAAAAAGAACAGATAATTGGGACATTTATATTCCTGCTATATTATTAGTATATCAAACAAAGAAGCATGCTACTATTGGATACATTCTATTTAACTTATTTGTGGTTGACAAGCTACACTGCCAATTGAAGCTTTAATATCTGTTGAACCACTACCAGAAAGTAGTAAAGATATTAACTTACAAGACAGTATTCTATATAGAGCTTATAAACTAATAGACAAATTGCTCTAATTGCAAGAAAATGCAAGAAACAATACTGATAAATCATAACAGAAACAGAAATAATACTTCAATACAAAAGTTAAAGTACAAGAATTCGAAGTAGATGACAAAGTATAGATTTAACGAAAGGAACTAAAAATATTAAGATCAGTAAAATTTGAGAATAAATGACTAGAACCATTCATAATTCATAAGAAATTAGGAAATAGTGCTTATAAGTTACAAAATAAAGAAGAAAAATCTTACAAAACTATTACAATAGTGACCGATTAGCAAAATATTATGAGAAACAGACTTGGAAACCAATAGTTGTTATTGAAACTTAGCAAATTTTTGGAAGAAATTTAATTTAGAAGGGAGTAACATAATGAAAAACATTTTGAAAATCTCATATTACTTTAAAATATATATATAGACAACCTAATTATATAAATTTCTCTAAATTAATAATTTGGTTATTTAAAAATAAATACTATTATTCTGCAACCTAACACTATTCAGGTCCTACAAAATTTATTTCTATTTGGAGACAAGACCCTGCTGCTCAATACAATTTAGGAATTTTCTTCCAAAATATAATACTATAGAATAACCAAGTGCCAGACCAAGTTATCGATATTTCATCACAGCTTGAGAAAACAGCTTTAAATGAAATTAATCAACTCATTGAAAGTTTGGATGAACCAATTAATAATTCGATTTCTATTTTAGAAGAAGAATTAAATGAACAAAATCTACTTGTGAAAATAAAGGAAGACTTCATGCAACCTCTTAAACCTCAGAAAGCCTCTTAAATCTCATCTTTTAAAGAAACAACTTGAAAAGAAAAACTTAATGATATTTTGAAAAAACTTCCTACTCATGCCAAGTCAAGAGAAAATCAGATTAAAACTCTTAAAGCTTATTATTATTTAGGAACTCTTATTCAAGAAAATGAAGCTAACTAGGAACAAATTAAAGAACAAATACAGGAAACCAATGGTACTCACAAAGCTCAAGACATTTGGAAAGGAACTCATCATATTCAAAAGATTTTCATTCTCTAATCAAAAGCTATAATCTATCAGACAAAATACTTGGCTGCTACACAAATTGTAAGGCTTATAAGACAAAACTTTTACTTTTTTGATTAAAGACTTAGAAGATAAATTTGCAAAGCAAATTTCTTAAAGGGACAGAAATGTTATAGAATGAATTTTATTATTATATTTTAGTATAGTTTCATAAATGTATATTTTATTATTAATTGTTAACATTATTATTATTATTATTATTATTTAGTTATATTAGGTAGAACAAATCGATTACAGTGTTTAATATATGATGCTTAACACTTGATGCTTAACACTTAATGCTTGATGCTTAATGCTTGACACTTAATGCTTGATACTTAATGTTTGACACTTGATGTCTAACACTTTGCTCTAATAATTATTAAACCTTGATGCTTAGCTTTAATGAATGTCAATAGATATATAAACCCTAAGAATTTCCCTAAGTCAAGCAAGTTACAGACATCTCCTCTTCTTCTACCTTTAGTTAGTAACTTTTGTAAAGTGTAAAAGGATTCCTTAGGAACAGAAACATAACAGATAGCCTTATCCTTTAATAAAGTTATTATCTTTATCTGTAAACTATATTGATATTTCTTCTATAGAATAATTCCTACAAGCAATATTTATTATTTTCAAGTTAATAAAGTTATAAACTGTTATATTGTCTTAACTGAACTGCCCAGAAAAAGGTATAATTGCTAAATAATTAAAGCTACTATACTTCTCTCTTGAACATCACTATAAATCTATAAAGGATCCCTGTAGCTGTGTTATTGTTATAGTAAGGAGTTAAAGAAAGCCTTTCTACTGTAACACTAGAAATAATAGATTTGATTGGCATATAATTATGTAGATGCATTTATGAAAAGAGTTTTTATAAGTGGATTAGACAATTAGTATACACTTACAAAATAAAAAACATGCATTTATCTATAAGTCCTACCATGGGCCCAGACTTATGTCATGTATTTAGAGAAGTAATGCATTTAAGAAAGATGCATTTAGGAGGGTCTGACTGTATAATATAAAATTTAATTTTTTATAAACCTTTTTTTTATTAATTTGGTCCCTTTTCTCAGGACACTTCCAAATGATCTAGAATCATGTAATCGACATTTTTATACTATACAAGGTGCGATCTACACTGTTCATTTTTGGTAAAATTCCTGACCAAAATTATTTATTATCTTAATATACAAATATACTAATATTCATGGTTTCTACTTGACATTATTACTAAATAAAAAAAAAAGATATAATATCAGGTATAAATTTATGATTATTTGCAGTATGCATAATTATTATGCAATCTACAAGATTTTTTTGATTATAATTCAATAAAACTATAAAAATAAAATAAAATAAAAAATTTTTATTTAAATTTGGTTTAGCAGTTATTAAAATATTTTAATATAAAATTTAAAAAAATAAAGGTACTAAACACTTTTAATTCCTATTGACTAACCTAACCATTCATAATGATTATGACCAAGGTATTAACCAACTAATCGGCTAGTGATGAACGGTTTCAACCTCTAAGTTAAACTGACTTTCGTAAAGTGGTAATTACGTTTTAACCCAATTAATTTTATGGCTAATTGCGTAATCACACATATTTCTTCAAAAACTTTTCTTTCTCTTTGCAGAAAATTCTCAACTTCCTTATCTGTTCTTGTTAATTTAACTATAGCACTTTTAGGAGTAATCTTGTTGAGCCTTCTATGCTCTTTCTTTAGCTATTTTTAATTTTTCTAACCTTTCTAGTATTTGGTCTAATATGTTTTTTATATTTGATATCTGCTCTTGTGTTTTTCTTATATTTTCAATTTCTTTTTTTAGCTTTTTTCCTTTTTGGTCTGTATTTGCTGAATTTTTTTTTCTATTTTTTTGTTTTGATGGCTTCTATTTTTTTGTTTATTTTTTCTATTAATTAGTCTTATGCTATATTTATTCTTTTTCATATACTTTTCTGGATCTGTATACTCTTCTCCTAAGTCAAGATCTTCTATTTCTTTTTTTTTTGTATCTTTTATACCTTGTTGCTACTTTTATAAAGTTGTTCATCTAATATTTTTGGTTTGACTTCTCAGAACATCAAGACTCCATTGTACCAAACCTTTTTTTTAGTAGTTATATTTATGTTTTTTTGACTTTTAAATAACACTACTGCATAATTTCTCAGTCTTCACTATCTGTTTAGTAAAATGTATACTGCTATTGCCTTTCTGATTTCGAGCTCTTGTAGTAGAATTAGTTTAGAAATTCTCTTTGATATTCCTATCAATCTTGCTGTAAATTGATTTCTTACTTTTTTCTTCTCTTCTTCTTTTTTATCTATTGTCATTCATGCTAACTTTCTATATCTTAAGGAAATTATCCATGGGAATGCTTGTTCTTCTTCTTTCTTTACTTTTATTACTATCATTGTTCTGTATATGCTTCTTCAGATTCTGCATTCTATTACTTTACCTATCTTTCTTACTAGATACTTGATTTTATATTCTATTATCTTCTTTGGTAAGTTCTATATTGTTAATACTACTATGTTTTCTTTATTCTCTTTGTCTATGTCTTCTTTTTCTTAGTTGAATGAATTGTTTTCTGTTCTTTTAGCTTCTTCTTTATTCTTTTTTCCTTTTTTCAGCTCATCTTTTTGCTTTAATTTTTCACTTTTTTTAATTTTATTTTCTTTTGATTCATCTATGTCTAAGATCATTCTAAACCAATCATTGTGTTTTTTTTGAATTTTGTTGATTGCTTCTTCTCTGCCATATTTGTAGTCAAATATAACAATTATCCAAGCATTACCTTTCTTAAACATTTCTTTGACCTTTTTAACATGTTTGTTGGATACTAGCAATCTTTTAATAAATTTTGTTTTTTTTCTTGTGAACTACCTGATACATTGTATGCTAGTATTTTTGCTGCATACATTCTTTTGTTATTGCATTTTCTGTTTGAAAGTAACCAGATGCTTCATTCTAATAGTTCTTCTATAGTATTATCTCTATATTTTTATTATTCAGTTTTATGAATTCCATCTTTTCCATTTCTCTCGATTTCTAATTGCTATAATGATGTCTTTATAGTCTTTTTGCATTATGTCTGTCTTCAATATTCTTATTTCTTCTTTTATGTAGTTGTTTATTTTTGCCTCTTCAATCATCATGCTTGTTGTTTCTATATCTGTAGCTTCTTTGCTTTTCCTTTTTTTTTGTTTTTTTTATCTCTTTTAAACTTGTATTTTGTTGTAGCTCTTTTTTATTTATTATTATGTTTACTGCTTCTGTCTTTGTCTCATTTTCTCTATATACAATTCTGATATGTTGATTTTCTTTTTTAATACTGTTTAGACTTTTTTGCTTCTTATACTTTGCATTGCTAGTAGATGTTGGCTTGTGCAATTTATCTTTTCTGCCTATTTTTCTACACTTGTTAGGTCTCTCATATCTATTTTAATTATTGCTTCATATATTTTCCTTAGCATTACTGTTTCTATTAAATCTGTTTTCCATAATGCTGCTGCTATTACATCTTTTATATTAAAATAGTTGTCTCTATTTGCTAATTCTTGCTCTAATTCTTTGCTGCTTATGAGCTTTAATTCTGCCTCTGCTTTTTCACTTACCAATTTTAGCATCATTAACTCTTTTGCCTTTGCTTATATTATCTGTAACTGTATTCTGTACTACTTTGTTTATAATCATATGCATTCTGTAATACTTATATGTTTATTCTATCTATATTTGTACATGTCTATTTGTTTGTCTTTTCATATGCTTACATGTTCTAAACAGATCTGCAGTTCTAGGTCTAAGCTATTTTCCTAAAATTTTTGTTTTTTGAAACTTATTTGGCAAGTTTGTTTTTTCTTTACTTGCTTTTTGGCTTGTTTTCTTCTACTGCTTTACTTGTTAGTTCTATTTCTAAAGCTCTTTCTTTTTTGTTAAATCTTTGAACACAGTTTTGGCAATAGTTTTTTTGTTAGTCTTGATTTTTGCTTCTGCAAGTTTTGTGTTTTGGTAATCAGTGAAAAGAGTTTTTTTTATAATTTTCATATATACTTTAACAAATTTCTTTTTTATTACAATTTACTACTTCTTCCTTATAGTTAAACTATTTAAACTTTAATTCAACATATTGATAAATATAACAACAACAAAACAGTATCTAGTAATACATTTTCTGTTAATTTATCTTATAATGAAATCTTTTTTTTTTTTTTTTTTTAAAGCCGATATTATTGGTAGCTATCATCTTTATTTGTGTTTTTGATCAATGCATTATATATAATTTGTATAAGGTAAGTGTGCAATTAGCCATATGTATAACTTTTGGTTATCTATTTAAGTAGTTTGTTTAAGGGTTCTATACTAGCTGCCATGCCTGTAATCTACTAGAAGGGTATCTATTTAAACACTCTGATTTTTATACTATACTCAGACAAGTAACACCTAGTTTTTGTACAACTAAGTGTCATCTAACCCAACATTTAGCTTTCTCTTTTGTATGTCTGTCAAGCCAGTAAACATTTCAGAATACATCACCTAACTGTAAGGTTCTGAGATATCCCTTTGTTAACTACCTCCCTACTTTACGGAACATTAACAAGGCTAGCCCTTGTAGAGTTCATCCAAACCCCAGCATCTACTTCACAGCATATCTCTAATACTTATAGTATACCTCTGCTTTGACCTCAGACTCCCAATCCAGATAGTCCAGTAAGACTGTAATCTGTCCTTGGTATATCGAGTCAGCCCAATATCTTTTTCCTCTGATTCAGTTTTAGTGGCCTAATTGGTAGTACCCTTCATCTAAGGTTCTTGCCCATCTAGCTCCTTCACATTTGTATCTGGTTTCTAGGTCTAGCCTTTACAGTGGTACCATCTAAGATCTATATTACCTCTTTACTCAGGTCTTTCCAAGTAGGCTTCAGTTTCTCAGTTCTATGAATTTATATAACCATAAGGACTTATTTTAGGTTTGCACTATCTGGTACCAGTTTGCATTCCTTTGTATAACCAAGATTATACAGATGCCCTGTGACCTGCCAGTTATGCTGATGCAACCATAATTACAGATATCCTATTCCAACTAATTGACAAAAAGCTGTCGCCATAATACTGTTTATGTATTACATAAGTAATTATTTAAATTTTCATCATCAGTGAGTTTTGAACTCACAACCTACCACTTGGAGGATTGACAACTTATCCATTTTACTAAGTTGCCACATTCTGTTATAATGAAATCTATATTTACTTCTCTAATAATACTTTTTTACCAAATTATATTGTTATTGTCTTATATTTTTTTTCTTATATTTGATAATATTCCTTTCAGTTCTAACTCTTTTAATCCTATTTTTATCCTATCTGATTTATTTTTTGATAATTATTATTTAATCTTTAATTGTAATTCTTTCTCACTTTTATCCAATTCAACTTTACATCATCTCAATCTAACTATTGTTATGTATAATGTTAGAGGCTTTAATGAACCTACCAAAAAAAAAGCATAGCAAAATTATTACCCTAATTATAATATATCTATTGCAAGCATTACAGAAATCAAACTTTTTAACAAATCTAATCTTTTTTTTTATAATAATAACTTTTTTACTTATTATTAGTCTAACTCTTCTATCTTTATAAAAGGCATTGCTATTATAATTTGTAATTATTTTAAACCTCATGTTTACAGTATTTATATTCATCTTAGAGATGCTATAGCACTTAATATTTTTTTTTAAAATAATATCAAGCTTTATATCATTTTAGTATACCTGTCATCAACTGATATTTCTAATCACAATCAAACTCAAAATAAAGTAATTAACTAGATCAAACAAGCTTCTTAACTTTATATCTATTCTATTATTCTTGGTGACTTCAATATACAGAACAATACTCACAGCTTCTCTTCTAAATATAAACTTATTAATTTTCTTAATAATTCTAATATGTATAATATTAAGCTCATCTTAACAACAAACACTTTATTTAATTTAATAATACTAGTAGTAGTTATATCAACTATATTTGGACTGACTAATTTAATATAAAATTCCTTCTTTCTTATAGTCTTAATAATAATCAAACTTTTATCTTTAGTGATCATTTAATTTTCTTCTCTACCTAGACATTTTCATATGCTTATAGCAAACTCTTATGCAAACATATTGGCATTAATTACTGAATTTTTAATTACAAAGCCATGTCTACAGAGAACTAAGAATTCTTTGCAGATACCTTATCTTAACAACTCCTATTATACAAAACTCTTGCCAATAATAAAACTCATAAGAGTATTGAAACTACTTGGCATAAAATTCAATACTTTATTATTTATACTGTTACTCATATTATTCTTAACAAAGTTTCTCACAAATGTGACTACAATTACTAATACTCATTTTATAGTACTCTATTACATCTATCTCTCAAAAAACTTGGTCATATTATTAAATTTGTTAAAAAACTTACTTAATATTCTAATACCTTTTACATTAATTAAAACATCTCTCAAATTAGCAAATAGTTACAATATAATTTTTAATTACTTACTTTTATCAACTTAACCTTTATTTAAACTTGGTTTCAACATGCTCACTTAACTTAAAAACAACTTTTTTATACTTGCTATCTTGAAAATTCTCTCTTACTTCAACAACAAATTAATTAAACTATTGACAAAAAATGTGTTATTTTTACAATACATTCTACTTAGGCTATTAACAGCATTTTTAATCATTATTACCAATCTGTCTATTTCACTAATATAAAATTGTCTCAAGAGCTTATTACTAATGCACTAACTATTAAACAACATGTTCAATCTTACTTTCAAGTCTGAACTATACATAAACCTATTAATCAAACTCTCTTTAATAATTTTTAGCAACAATACTATCTTCTACTTTTTTATATTAATTTAACTTAATATTATTATCCCAACTTCTTTATTACTAATGAAGAACTTTTTAAAACTTTCTCTCAACTATCTAATAACAAAGTCTGTGGTTCTATAGGTATTAGTTATGAAATGCTTAAACATATTAGTCCTTAATACACTTCTGCTATTATTGCTCTCTTTAATTATTGCTTTCTTGAAAATAGAATTTCTAAGTAATAGAAATACAGTTATATTTATTTTATTCCTAAATAAAATATCTTTAATAATAACCTTAACCTTACTTGACCTATTAGTCTTGTTGCATACATTCACAAGCTTTATATTAAAATTTTCACTAATTGACTTAGCTCTGTATTTCAACTCATTCTATCTTTTTGCCTTTTAATTATGCTGCTCTTTTTAACAATAGTATCTCAATTCCTATTTATATTTTAACAACTTATTGAAGATGCTTCTTACAATCATAAGAATATTTGATTATTTTTACAAGATATACAGTAAGTAAAGTTTATGACTCTGTCAACTTTACTCCCTTTAAACATGCATTTTCTTACCTCTTACTTTCTTTATTTACTATCAACATTCTTTCAATTTTCTTACTAATTATTACAACCAAGTTATAACTAATCTTGATTTAACTTCATCTTACTTAGTTCATAATGGTATTGACCAATATGAAACTATTACTTCTTTATTATGATGTATTTACTATGATTTACTTATTTTCTATATATACTCAAACACTCTTGATTACAAATTACAATTCTTTTGGACTACTAATCTTAAACTTCAAACATCCAACTCATTACAAAAACAATGCTCTGTCTTGGCTTATATAGATGATACCTTTTGGATTGCTTTATTATAATCTAAATTATCATATATATTATCTATAACTAAATTTTTTTATGCTATAACCAATATCCAAGTTAATCTCTCAAAATCTATTCTGATTACCAACAATCCTTTATTTTATTATACATCTATCTTCTTTCTATTTACTTTCCTATAATACTTTTTAAATTTTTAGATTCTTAGTTTATTCTAAACAACAAACAATTTAAATAAACAAAACTACTTATCTCTGAATTTTCTTAACTAATCCAAATTGCCAAAACCAAACATATTACTAACTCACATGCTCATTATATTATTAATATAGTGATTATCTCTACTCTTGAATACCAACTTCAAAATATTATAATCAATTAATCTACTTGCAATAAAATCTTCATTTAGCATATTGGCCTTGTTAAACTTAAAGCCAAACTTTGTTATACAATACCTTTTAGTACTCTTCTATATTTACAAATTTATAATATCAAGCATATTTGGAACATCTAACTGCAACATTGTATTTCTAACCTTTTTAAATGACTTAATAATCCTAACCTATTAGGCACATCTACTTGTATTCGAATTCAACAATTACAAAACAATCTTTGGTCTCTAACTAATATTTTCTTATATTTCAATCCAATTATTAATAATTTTAACTGTCTAATTACAAGCTTTAAAATTATACAGCTTATTAAACATATTGGCTAAATAAATATTTTTAATTAATCCAACTTATAACATTTCTTACATCTTATATAATAGAACTATTTCTCTTAAATCTCTTCTCTTTTCTTATACTAAATATACTATTTTCAAAAAACAACTTAGATACTATAAGCTCCTCTTTCTTGACCAACTTATCATCTATGATAATTTATATTTATTACATTAGCAATATATTTTTTCCAAACTAAACAAACTTTCTAAAGATGTTATACCTCAATGGTTTACTATTCTTGAGAACATTACTATAAGCTATTCTTATCAATGTACATTATATAATTATTTTAATTTACCTTAATCAAACTACTTTTCTTATACTACTGGTCACTTTAACTCTAATACTAAACTTTGATTATTTACTGTTTTTAATAAGCAAATTTTGTTAGCAAAATTAGAAGGCATAACAGCTCTACAGGTTTTACTCTTATTACTTACTGGCATTGCTTATTTTAGTTTTAGTTCTTTAATCTTTATCCTATCTCTTTTTTTATTACTACTATATGCCTTAGATGCTATCTTAATTTCAATACAATTACTAACAAATGCATTATCTTTATTTCTACAAATTTGGGTACTAAATTACTTTGTCATATTAATTCTGACAAAACCCTTAACCTATATGTCAACTGTTTTGATATTATATACTTTGTAGCTATTCAACATTCTTTATATATTCTATCTTCTTCTTTATTAACAATCAATCTATAAAAATTAGTTTGCATTTTTTAGTCAGACCAACTTACTAACAGCTTATAGTCTATTGCTAATTCTAATTACAATCTAACTACTATTTCATTTTATACTAATAGTTCTGTTATTGAACTTAATACCTCTTAATGCTCTATAGATATAGACTAGGTTTAAGTTAATAACTCTGCAACTACTCACTTATTTTAAATACAAGTTAAACTTTGGTTATGCTTCTTTAAAGCTAAAATTTTTGTTATTCTTTTAGTAATTATTACTGTTTCTAAAAATTGTTCTATTTATATCTTTACTAACTCACAATTTATAATCTTCAAATATTACAATTCTGCTTATTAGCATCTAAACTCTCTTATACTCACACTTTATACTTCTTTATTTGGCAAACTCTTATCAACTTTATTAACTTATACAATATTTAGCTCATTTTTTACAAAGTTACTATACATTAAGATGTCTCATTTAATAATCTTACTAACCAGCTTGCTTGTAGTTATCAAATACTACTTTTTTTAATATTTTTAAGTAACAATTCTTACAACTCTGCCTATACTCTATATATTGATCAATTTTCTATTGAGATTCCTATTTAATATTCTATCTGTACTATCTGTTAAGCTTATATTATAACACTTTGAACATCTTAATATTATTTTTAACAATGGTCTACTATTGCATTTAATATTAACTGAAAAGCCATTTGGCTTTATATTAATAATAATCAAAAAGTTTTAACTTTGCTCACAGTTTTTATTTCTCTACTTTAAAAATCTTTTGTGTTAAAATTCTTTTGGATAAACTATCTGTTTTCTAAACTTTTCATCAATATAATCTTTCTCACTTTTTTCTTTGTTATCAATACAATCAAACTAGTTTTTCATTATACTGAACTATTTGTCCTTCTACTCAAACAATTTACTACTTAATTCCTAATTCTTTTAATTGCATCTTAAATGCAACTACTCTTGACATATTTACAAATCTTGTTTTTAATTTACATTAAGAAATTCTTATACTTAATAGTTTTAAACTGTATAACTTTTCTTATATATCATCTTTTATTTTTACTTTATTTGGCTTAGTTCTTATTGACCTTATTTCTACTATTCATAATATTTTTATTCCTTATTATATTGCTATTTCTCTTTTTATTAAATTTCTTCTTTATTTAAACCAACAATATATAAACAAATATAAATTCCATATTGTATTTCATATTCTGTAAAGTCTTAAATTACATTTTTTACTAACTCAACTTATAGTTATTTTTTTAGTTTATCTTTACTTTCTATTTTAATATTACAAATTATTACTAAAATTGATCTTTGGACTATTCAATAAATTAAATATTATACTTCTTTCTTATATATTATTACTATCATCTAAATTTAGATGAGCTTTAGCCACTCTTGTAAGCTTAAATGCAGATTATATATCTAAGTCTTTATTCTTTATATGTAATTTAAAAGCAAGCTTTTCTTTGTAAAAACTTCAATTGAATTTTAATAAAATTAAAGACATAGTTTTACTATTAATATTTAAAAAAAAAATTTATAGCATTTAATATCTTTTTATATTAGTTATTTGATTAATAAAATTATTTTATAAAGATATACTAATTTAGTAAAATAGACAGATTGTCAATTTCAAGTAGCAAATCTAGAGTTCAAAACTTACAGATGATGAATTTTAAAAATTATATCTGTGTTATAATATCTAACTTTGTTGATCTGTTAGATTGGCATATCTATAACTTTTAGTTATATAAAAGCTTAAAGCATTTATACAAAGTGTATATTATATATATATAGAAAAATATTAATAACTGATGTTATATAAGACTTTAGTGCAAACTTATGATAAAATTACCAAGTACAAAAAGCAAAAAAATTAATAAGTTGAAACTTTACTTAAAAATCCTTAGTAAAAAGATAGTATAAACTTTTGACAGTGTTGTTGAATTGATAGAAGTTTATAAAATATCTTTAATAGAAATAAAAAAATAAACTAAATAATAAGATATATAAAAAAGTAAAGATGTGGTAACCTAGTAAAATAGTCAGATTGTCAACTTTCCAAGTGGTAGGTTGGGTGTTCAAATCACATCAATAATAAAAATTTGAATAATCACCTATGTAATATTTATATTATGACAACTATTACTAATGATTGAGTTAGGATATCTGTAATGATGATCACACTAGCATAACTAGCAGGTTATGGGGCATTTATATAACAGTTATGTGACATTGTCCTTTGGAACAAGGTCTGTGGTTACATAAGAAATGCAAACTGACAATCAGGCAGTGCAAATATTAGCTAAGTTCTTGTAGTTGTGTAAATTCATTGAAATTAAGTAACAAGAAGTCTATTTGAAAAGACCTGAATAGAAAGGTAGCTGGATCTTTAATGGTTCTATTGTAAAGGCTAGTCTGAAAAAATAGATACCAAGGTTATAGTATCTGGTCATAGTAGCTAGACAGACAAGAACCTTCAAGTTGGAAGTCTCAGAGGTACCACCAACCAGGCCACTAGAATAAATCAGAGAAAAAGGATATTAGACTGATCTAATATATCGATAAACTGGTCATAGTCCTGCATAGACTATCTGAATTAGAAGTTTGATAAAAAGGCAAGCAAAAAGGCAAGAGTATACTAAAGTACTAGGGTTATACTGTGAAGTAGATGCTGGGATTCAAGTGAACTCTACAAAAGCATAGCAGTTTAATGTTTAAGCCCTAACTGCAAATATTAGTTTTGCTATAGCAATACCTAGATTAGCTGTAAAAATAGATACAGAAGGCTCTGAAAGGTTTACCTCAAGAATAAATAGTCCTAAGATTGAGACAATAATCTGGACATCAGGTATGACTCAGTAAAGTTAATAGGTTTGCAGATTCAAAGGATTTAAAGTAAAATATCCAAGCAAAAGTGTTAGATATAGTAATTAGTAAAGAACCTTTAGATAAACTCTTTAAATAGATAATATAAAAAAGTTATACATGTAGCCAATTGTATACTTTTTCTGTAATAGTTCACCAAACTACATTTACTATTATTAAATAAAGTCAAAAAATCCAAAAAGTTACCTTAATATCAAAAAAAAAAAAAAAAAAAATGTAAAAAAGTATATAATCAACCAGACTGCCAAAATCATTGAAGAAAAAAAATAATAAAGTATACTATATTAGATCATCTAAATTAAAAGTTTAAAAAAGGATATAGTAATCTAATGAAGTAGATAAGTTGTTAACCTCCAACTGGCAAGTCTAAAGTTCAAATTCTAGTGATGATAAAAATTTGCAATTCTTTCTATATTATAGTTAACTGTCTTCTGTGATTGGTTAGAATTAGATATCTGTAACTCATATCATACTAATATAACTAGAAGGTTTAGGTACTCATATAATATTGTATAAAAAACACAAACTAGTACTGGGTAGTATAAACCTAAGATAAGTTCTTAGGCCATATAAATCACAGAAACCAGATAGGAAGATAGAAGCCTACTTGAAAGATCTGAGTAGAAAGATAATCTGAACTCTCAATAGTGCTACTGTAAAGATTAGACCTATAAAATAGAGCTGGAATTTATAAAATTAAACAAATATGCCAGTCTTTGAGAAGAGGCTAAATAAACCAACCAGGTTGTTGAAATTTTTGAATTTTAGAAGAAAAGGGTACATGCTAACAAACATGTAAACCAGAGATGTATATTATGTTTTATCTTTTGGGCTATCTGAAATGGCAGTTTGGTGAAACTTGAATTAAATACTAAAATAGTAAGGATATGTTGTGAAGTTAATACTAGGGTTAGAGTAAACTTTATAAGGATATAGCAGTTAATGATATGCCCTGATTGCCAGTATTAATCTCAGCTATAGCAATACTAGGTCAACTATAAAAATGAGATACAGAAAAGTTTGAAAGATTTAGTACAAGGTTAAAGATTTTAAAGAACTACTTTAAAGACTTAGTGGCCATGGCATATTTTTACTAATATTTGTTAAAGTTATTAGTAGACAGAGCTAGATAGGTAAATACAGAAACTAGAATGGTTAAATAGAAAACTTAAAAGCAGATTTCAGGTATGACAGCTAGTGTAGAACTTTCAGTTAGACTACTTAAATTAGACAATAACTAAAGTTGTATGAGTAACTAGTTGTTACTTTTTCTATAATTGCCCTCTATAGTTATAATGCAACTATTAGCCAAATATACTATTAATAAAATCCTGAGTCACAAGTATTTATCTTAATATTTAAAAAAAATTTAAAAGTTTAAAAAGTCTTATCAGTTCTTAGTTGTGATTAGTAGAAGATAAAGAAAATATTAGAAAAATAGATATTAAAATTTGAATAAACCTTATAAGAATATAGTAGTTTAATGGTTAGCCCTAATTGCAAGTACTAGTTTAGACTAAAGTGATACTGAGTTAGTTATAAATATGAATACAGAAAGCTCTGATAGATTTAGTTAAAGTTAAATATAACTTAGTGACTATAATATATTTTTACTAGTTTATTAAAATTATTAGTAAGTTAGAATAGATATAGAATTTAGAATGTTTTAAATAAAAAATCTACAAACAGATTTTAAATATAACAACTAGTCACCACTAATATTTAAAAAATATATATATATATATAATAACTAGTATAGAACTTTCAAATAAACTACTTAAATTATATAATGACTAAAGTTGTATAAATATATAACTAGTTGTATACTTTTTTTATGATTGCTTTTGTAATTATTATACAATAGTTGTTAGCCAAAATATACTATTAATAAATTTCTAAGTTGCAAATGCTTACTTTAATATTAAAAAAATTTAAAATTACTTTATATTCAAATACCTAAATGATTTAATAACTAAATAATCTAGATTATTTAATCAAATAACTAGATTATTTAAATAATTTAGTTATTTATTAGTAATATATATTAATTTTAAATAAAAATTTTAAAATAACATAAAAAACTATATAAAAATAATTTATATACTTTTTATTTTTAAATATGTAATTTTTAAATAGATTATACAAAATTAAAATAGAAAGAAAATTATAAAAATCACAAAAGCTAGCAAGTAAAAGTATAGTTGTCAACTAAGCCAAATTAAAGCTAGTAAGAAATTAGATATAGTTTATTAAGATAATAAACCAAGTTAATAGCAATATAGTAGTCACTCTTGACTTTTGAAAAAAATTAACTCTTTGTTGAAAATTTTTGATAAAAAAAGAAAAAACACAAAAACTCTGTACTGCAGATCATATATGTAACATGTAAAGCAAGCTAGAGTAAACAGTAAATATAACAAAACAAACAGACAGATGCACAATCTCATAGATAAACAAATAAACACAGATATAAATAATAAAATATATGTTAAATATATATAGTAAAGATATAGAAATAATGCAAAGAAGTGTGATACAAAAAGTTTAACCAGTATTTACAGAAATTGACTAGTGCAAAAAATTTAAAAAGTATTATGACATGTTTAATAAATCTGACAGAATACAAAAAGAATTATTAAATAGTTATAAATCAAGAGTTTTAAGAAAAGATAAGAAATTGGTCAGACTAGTTGGCACTAAGGCAGTCTTAGTCTATATGTTTAGAAACTTAATTGAAATATATAATTATATAAGTATGTATGAATAAGAGATAGTGAGAAACCAAAAAAGAATAGTATAGAGCAATTAAATAAAGACAAAATGAATCAAAAGATATTATTAGAGTAAGAATATAGATGCATGAATTATGATATTTTAGAAAAATAAGCAGAGAAGAGTTCAGTAAGAAAAATTAAAAAAGAAAAAGAAAGTAAAACAGAAGAAAATGATTAGCAGAAGAACATGGCTAGTAATATAAAAACAAATAAGAAGTATAAGATAGACAAAAAAGAAGTAAAATACAAAAAAGAAAGAAAATCTGAAGTAATCACAAATGTTGACAAATGCAAAAAGAACAAATAAAAGAACAAAATTATACAGATGAGACAATAAGAATGCATGAAAATAGTAAGTTAGAAGACAATGTTTATACAATATAGGACATTTTAGTAGAAGTAAAATCAGCATGTGTAAAAAAGTATCTTTAGCTTTATAGTAAAATTAGGTTTATTCAGTGAAAAAGTTGTAGTAATAGTAAAGCTGCAATATTTACTGTTGAGTTTAGAAATAAGAACAGAAAATTGATACTTGATTAGACATGGTCAATGCATTTTAAGGAAAGCAAAACTTGTAAAATTACTCCATGTATTTCTGTGAGAGTTATATTAGAAAATAGAGCATCACATAAGGCAATAATTAAAAATATTCTAATAACAGCAATAGAGGTGCTATTATTAAGACAACTAAAAGCAATAAAGGTAAAGG
This sequence comes from Cetraspora pellucida, assembly GCA_910591915.1. NCBI lineage: Eukaryota > Fungi > Glomeromycota > Glomeromycetes > Diversisporales > Gigasporaceae > Cetraspora > Cetraspora pellucida. The sequence goes on from CAJVQA010000116.1 coordinate 35,130, forward strand.
CAGACAATATTTCAGTGAACAGAAACAAAAACTAATAGAAAACTGTATCAGTCTACTTTAAGACAGAAGAAAACTTAATAATAACTACTAATAAGAAGCCATACTATTACAACATAAGATTAGAGTAATGTAATAAAAGAGCATTTAAGAATAGTAAAATCAAAAGAAAAAAAAACAAAGATGTAAAAGAATATTTTGTAAATAGAAATCCACAGTATAGAAGACACTTGAATAGTCAAGAAAACATTAAAAAAAAAGAGAATAATAAAGAAAACTAGTAGAGAAAAGATAAAAAAGTCAACAGGAAATATAACAATAATATGCAGACAAAAACAGTTTATGTAAAGAAGTTGAAAAGTAAGCTACAAAATGTTTTTAGCAGAATATTAAAAAAACTAGATGATATTGAAGAAAGACAATTAGAAAACTCATTTTCAAATTGCTCCTAAAAGTTGCTATAGGCATTCTACAAGAAAAAGTGACCACTTTGTCAAATATAGAGTTAAAAAGCATTAGTGAGAAGTTTGCATATAGTGTGAGCAGATACAACAAAAGTGAAAAGGGTATAACAAGTATTAAAATAGCATGTCATAACATAAATAGAATAAAGCATAACAAGATTAAACTAAGAATAATAGTTAAGTAGGCAAAAGAAGAAGTTAATATTTTGAGATTAGTAAAAACAAATAGCAATAGTAAAGAACTGAAATACAGTTTAGAAGACAATTATTATAAAAGTGTTTGGTTGCAAAGTAAAAGTACAAAGAAGAAAAGATCAGATGTTAGGTTATTAGTAAGCCAAAAATAGAAGAAATATATAAAAAAGTTTGTAGATTTGAGGAATATTTAATTAGAACAAAGTTTTACTTTAAGCAAGTAGAAATAACAATAGTGATGATGTGTATTCCTTCAAGTGACAAGAAAAAAACAAGGAAATTATAATAAAGAATAGTAAATATGTATATAGAGAGAGCAAGTAACTCACAGTTCATAGTTATGGGTAATTTTAATTATATAGTAGACAGCAAACTAGATAAGATGAGTAATAGTGAAAATAATTGTATTAGATCACTTCTATTACATAAATGACTAATAAGACAGAGATTTGATAATATATATAGATTTGCAATTTAGAATTAAGAGGTTACACTTGGGCAAAACAAAATATACAAATAAGAATTAACCAAATATGAATTTCAGAAAATCTACAACTAGGATTAGAACAGACAGAATAATTGATGCAGAATTTATAACATTAAGTAACTATAACATTGTTAGTGCAATATTAATATTTAAATACTTAATCCAAACACATAATGTAGCAAAAATAAAGAAAAAAGAATTAACAAGAACAATTTATTTGTATAATAAAGCAACGAAAGAAATTGGGAAGATTATTAAGTAGATCTTAAGAATTACTTATTCAAGAATAAAAGACTTAAAGTATTTGAAGAAGTTGGATATAGTGCTAATATAGACAAAGTTTGGAATATAATATTCTGTGCAATAAAAGATGCAATGAATAAAAACATATTGAAAAAAAAGATAATTCAAAGAAATAATAATATTGAAAGAAAAAAAAGAATAACAATATTGTATAAAGAAATAGTAGCACTAAGTAAGCTACTGCAGAAGGCTAAGAAGTTGGGTAAAGAAAAAAAAACTAAACTAAACTTGAAGAAAATAAACATAGAGAAAGATAAGATAAATATAAAATATGACTTAGAAATAGGTAATATAAAAGAAGACAGAATAGCAAACCTTGAAGAATAGTGTCAGTTAACAAAAAAGCAGTATTAGACATTAAAAGTAGTAAAGAGAGTTAAAGAAAACAAGCATACAAAAAATAAAATCAATACTGCAGTAGATAAAAGATGTGAAAGGATTGATGAAGAAATAGGAAGAATGTTTACTAGTATTTTAGACAAACTATATAACAAAATCAGAATTGATCAAGTATTAAAACAGAAAGAAGATAGATGCTTATTAATCAGTAAACCAAATGCAATATTAGAGCAGATGAAAGAACATTTTAGTAAGCAGTTCAAACAGAAAAATGTCATTAAAGATGAAGAAGTAATAGAAGAGTTTACAAGCCATTTGCAAAAGTCAGAGAATAGTGATATAAGAAGTTAAAGACAGAAATAATAATCAAAGAATAGATGAAAGCAATAGGAGAAACTAAAAATAAAATAGTATCAGACATGTCAAATATAAATACAGACTAATCAAGAGTGCAAATGGTAAAATACAAGAAGTCTTTAGGAAAGTTGTAGAAATATATTTGAGACTAGGAAAAATACCATACAAGTAGAAGTTAGTACAAATATATCTAATCCTAAAGAGCAAGAATTAGGATTACAAGCTTTGTAATATTAAACTAATTGCACTATTAAAAACATTTAGAAAATGTATAACTAAGGTGGTAGCAAAAAGAATGTCTAGTATAATAAAAAAAAAAGAAATACTCAAGAGCCCAAACTTTGCTAATTATCTAAAAACTTAATAGAAAAAGCAATTCATTTTGTAGAAATAATAAGAGAAGATGTAAAGGCAATTAATAAAGAGTTGTAATTGCTAATACAAAACATAAAAAAAACATATAATTCAGTATCAATAAAGTCACTTTAGCTAACATTACAGAGAATTAAGTTGCCAATTGAAATAGTAAGATTTATCATAGAGTTATATAGCAAAAGAAAAGATAGCATTATAACAAAGTTTGGATAACAAAAATGTTTGTTACTGAAGATAGGATTAAGCAAGAAGGGACAATTTTACTATTAGTCTAGAGAATATTTTATGACCTATTATTAAGAAGAATTTAAGATAATTAGTGATTAGAATATGAAATTGAAGCATATGAAGTGTTGGACTTGCAAATGAACAGAGTTAAAGTTAAAAAAACAAGACAAGTTGCAGTAGCATATGCTAATAATACAACTTGGATGGCAAAGAGTAGAGGAAAGATGCAAAAAATCATCTAGATTTTGCAAAGGTTCTTTAGATTTAATGATATTTAAATCAATAGTTCTAAGTTAAAGCTGTTGGTAGTTAACTCAAGTACAGAAAAAAAGGAGAAGTATATCCTAATAAACAATTTTTAACTATAGGTTAAAAAGAAGCATAAATTAACAAGAATGCTAGGAATGTAGTTAAGTATAGAAGTGAATGAAAGTTTAATTGTTAAAAAGACAAGAAGAATTATACAATAGTTTATGCAAAGTTTATAATTTAAAAAGTTAACTATTAGTTAGTTAATATATATTAATAATATATATATAATGCCAAACTTGATATACATGTTGCAAACTACAAAGACATCTAAAGAGCAGTTAATTTGCTTATATCAACTAGTAATTAGATTGATTAAAAACAAAATAGGGCTGTTATCGACAATAGAAAATAGTGAATGTTATATTAAGATTTAGGAAAATATAGAATATTAAGTCAAGAAATATTTAATAATCAGTTGGTGTCAGTGCAAAGAAGACTAAATAAGCTAGATCAGATTGGTAAAATAATAAAAATACAAGTAAAACAAGGCTTTGTTTTGGCAAGATTAATATCAGAAGAATTAGATACAACTTTAGTAAGCAACTTAAAGCAGATTTGAAAAAATAATTTGGTATGCTAGTTATACTTAAAGCAAAAAAAATAAGTGTAATAGTAAAGAAAGAAGATGGTCTTTGGCAGGTTTATGATACAGGTAAAATTGTATATAGTTTAATAGAAAAGGAAACATTCAGAATGACATATAGAAGATTGATGAAATATAAAGTATTTTTTACATAACAGTTAATTGATCAAGATAGCAAGAGAATGATTATATGAAAGAAGTTTAGAACATTATAAACAAATACACAAAGTAGTCAAAAAGCAAAATGGTTTGCAAAAATTAAACAAAAAATGTTAAATAATCAAAATGACAAAATGATTTGAACAGAATTCTAAATACAAGGCATAAACACTATAGCAATGTGATCTATATGCAAGAAGCTAATATAAAATAAGAAAAGGCATGAATAGATGCTAGTAAATAAAAAGAATATGAATTCAATAATAGGCAGAATAGTTAAAAAAAAAGAAAGATGTACTCATAAATCACTGGAGCATATCTGGAATTGAAGATAGAATTATTTAGTACTTGTAGAATATGAAAAGTGCAATTTGGATAATAGAAATAATGCAAATAGTTGTCAGTATTAGGTTAAGAAAAAAGAAATAGTAGACATGTTGTTAGAAATTAGACAAGAGAACAAACAGAAGATTTCAGTTCTGTTAGAAGAACTAAGTGAATATAAGAAGAACTATACAGAAAATAGAAGCAATAGTAAAGAAAAAGTTGTAAATAAAGAAATAAGAATATATATGCATAAAATCAGTCTGTTAAAGATGCAAGGTTTTAATAGTAGCTTAGAAACCTTGTTATTAAAACAATTAGAGAAAAACATGAAAGTAGATTATATAAATTACAGCTTTTATACAGATAGGTCATTAGTAAGAGAGAAAAAGAATTACAAAATAGGTGCAAGTTGGATACAGGTTAGCAAAGATGAGAGCAGATTAATAATAAAAAAGAAAATTAGAATAGCAAAATGGCTATTGTTTACAAAGGCAGAGTTAGCTGCAATGTGGATGGTGGTATTAGTTGTAGCATATAATAGTAAAGTAGTCATTAAATTAGATAGTACAACAACAATTGCAAGCCTGAAAAGAAAAGAGCCACTATATAATATTAGAGTATGAAGTAAAAGTAAGAACTTTAGATTAGTCACAAAAATTAAAGACATGTGCAAGTCAAAGAATATTAGGTTATCATTAGTTAAAGTTAAAGCATATAGTGAAATAGTATAGAACAAAAGAGCTAATAAGTTTGCAAAAAAGAATACATGGTAGAATAAGATTACAGACTTGAAGCTTAAAAAAAATTTGAGATTTCTATATACATTATTTTGAAAAGAAATAGTAGTAAAGATACCAACAATAAAGTTTGTCAAAACATTAATAAATATGATGAATGATGCTGAGTGACATTGCTTAAATACAATAAAAAGCTAGAACCAGATGCAGAAGCACAATGTAATTAGAAATAGCTATAAAAAGAAAATAGAAATTTAACAAGAAATAAGTATAAATCTTTAGAGAAGAACAAGAAGATCTTATTTAGAATTAAGTATATTACTAATAGTTTGCCAATGCTTGAGGTATTAAAGAAGAAAGCACCAAACTTGTATGATTTAAATATATATAAGGAGTGCAAGACAGAAAAAGAATCATTGAGACATTTGTTTAGTTATAAAGAATATAAGAGTTATTAGAATAATATTGAAGAGTTAGTATGTTGGTTAGTATAAAAAAAATTTGACAAGTTAAACAAAAGCAAGTTTACAAGACTTGACCTAAAAAGAATATTAGTTGGTAAAACAAAAATAAACAAAATTAAATATAAAGAGACATGCATACATGGCTTAGCAGTTAAAAGTATGTTTAAGAAGTTATACACTAAACAAGTTTTATGTAAAGGTATAAAGCAGAGCATTAGATTATATATTAAGGTTATAAAAGAAATATTCAGAGAAGAAATTTGATAATGAAGGTATAGAACAATAGTTAAGTAGAAGGAAGAAAATAGAATAATACTGAAATTAAAATGAAGAAGAGTCAAAGCAGTTGAAAATAAAGAATGTAATATAAAAAAAATTAAAATTAAAGAAGTATTAATAAATAAAATCAGAGTGGAGAAAAACAAAAAAAGAGAGATAGAGCATAGGTAGTTGTTTATAAAAGATGTTGATGAAATAATATAAAATAAAAATAATTTATTCTGGTTTAGTTTTTGATAGAGCATAGACAGTTGTTTATAAAAGATGTTGATGAAATCATATAAAATAAAAATAGTCCATTCTGGTTCAGTTTTTGATAGAGCTGACAAAGTTTCCCAATCTAGAAATAGGTTGGTATAACAAGACATATTTAAGTATAGTTTTTGTACTTGAATGATGCTAAGCTTGCAATTTCAAAAGTGGTTTACTAGAAATAGATAATATTTCAGTTAGTAAAATTTTGTATTAAAGCTCCAACAAGACTGTTAAAAAATAAAAATAAATTACAAATATGATAGCTAATATAGAATCTGTAAATAAATTACTTAAATAAATAACTAAAAATTATATATATGACTAGTTGTTTTATTTGTTATTAAGGTAACTTTTTGAATTTTTTAATTTTATTAACATATTTTTAAGAATGTAGTTTTTACTCAAAAACATCAATTATACCATACACAAAGTTAAATCACATTCAAAAATACTTTATACAATATAACTAATTCTCTTGTCAAACAAGATGCCAACAAGACTAAATTAAAATTTAATCTTAATTACTTTTACCTATCTACTTATTTTTCTTAAAAAGAAATTCTAATCATATACAAACTATGTAAATTCTGTAAAAACCTAATTTTAATATAAACATTTAACAAACTTCTTTAACTCAAACTATTATAAAATCTTTCAATTATAAACATTCTATTATTAACTAAAATTATTAATTCTCAAAACTTTAATCTCAAACTATATTCTATTAGAAACAAAATATTTCTCAATCATTTGTCTAGAATGTCAAATCTTTATACCTGCTATTCTCTTCTTTATTTAATCCCAAATTGCTTATATTGCAATTAATATAAAAGTACCAAACACTTATTTCAATACTTACTTTATTCCTACAATTTACAAAACATTTTTACTAATGAAATCTCAAATACTTTAAACTCTTTAAATATTACAAAAACCTTACCAAATACAATAATACAAATTCTTACTATACAAAACACTCCTCTTAACCTAAATATATATAATACAATACTATTACTCATTTAGAGTACAATAACTCTTAATCAATACAACCAACTTCAACTTACTCTAAAAAAACTAACCAACAATTTTCTTATTTCTTTATCTAACTTATTACTTATTTGGTTTAACTCTACTATCTGGCAAACCTGTAACACTAAACAATATGAATGAAAATTATTATAAGAAATTATATCCTTTACTAAAAAGAAAAACAATATTAGATTACTTACTTCTCAATTTACAAATTCTAACAATATTACTTTTACTTTCAACATCGATATAAATCTCTTTATTTCTAAAACTTTTATTTAAAACTTCACTATACATATCTATTTTTACTAATTAAATAATCTTAAAAGTTTCTTTTACCCTCTCTGTAGTTAAGTTTATGTCAATTAACTCAACTAAAAACAGAAAACTAAAGAATAATATCACATTAGATAATGTAACATATAATAACAATAATGTAGTTTAGAAATAATATTTAGTTATATATCCATATCCAATTGATATATAAATGTATTCTTATTTTTTCTACTTGATATTATATAAATAAATAAAAAAAAATAATAATAATAAAAAAAAATGTAGTTTTGTAGAAAGCTACTACAAAAAAATATATAATTGACTATTCATATAACTTTCTATATTACTTATTTAAGAAGTTTACTTAATGTTCTTTACTAACTATTATATCTAACATCTTGCTTAGATGTTTTATTTTAAATCTTCTGAATCTGTTCTATATTAATTTCACTAAATCAAGCCTAAATCCTTATCTTAACTTTAGAATAATTTTATTCTTAAGATAAACTTCTCAGAGTCTGCTTATATTTATTTTATAGCTAACTTAGTTATTACTATAATTGAACTAATACTTGTAGTCAAGGCTAACTATTAAACTATTATGTCTTTGCAGAGTTTACTCAAATCTCTGTACCTATTTTATAGTATATTTTTAGTATTTTAGCATATCCTTATTTTTTTTACTAAACTTCTAATTTAGATAGTCTAATAAACTATGACTAGTTTATTAATATATTAGATTAGTCTAATATTCTTTTTCTTTAATATAATCTAGTAATCTAGTTGGTGATACTTTTTATCTAGAGGTTTTTGTTTGTCTAATTACTTTGATATTAATATCTATTTTTTAGATCTAGTTTTTACAATAGTATTATTAAAGATTTATATTATCTTTCTATTCAGGTCTTCTTAAATAGATTTCTTGTCTTCTAATTTTTATAAATTTATATGATTATAAGAACTTATCTTGGGTTTGTATTATTTAATACTGATTTGCATTTCTTTGTATAATTAGTTACAAATGTCTATAATCTGCCAGTCATATTAATATAATTATAATTATAGATATTTTAATCTAATTATTAAAAATATTGTTATAATATAGATAAAAAATTCAAATTTTGTTATCAATAAGTTTTGAACTTGTAACTTGCTACTTGAAAGATTAGCAACTTATTTACTTTACTAAGTCATTACATCTTTATATATAATTATTTGTATACTTATTCTTATACAAATTATATATAATATCCCTTAGATTGTAATACAGACAAATTTGTCTGTATTAATTTTTTTAAAATTAATTTTTATAATAAAATTTTAACAATTAATTTTAGCAATATACTT